>PVIR01028097.1:0-22309 GCA_004026965.1 Petromus typicus
TAACAAACTTCTAAATAACTCAGTTAAAAACAAATCAAAAGGTATGTCACAGATAGGTATATATCGCATCTTTTCTCTGGTATGAGAAAATAAAGATGTAAATGAGTCCTAGAATTGTATGTTATATATTGTGAAATAGAAAATGCTCAAAGTAAAATAGGGTAAAGGGGGAAAAATAATGAGATTATAACAAAAAAGAAAGGAAACAAATTGTATGTATATAGGGAGGTGGTAGGGTGGGAAGGCTATGGGAAAAAATGAAAATTAAATTGTGTCTTATATTGGTACAAATCCCCATTATGGAGTGCAATCATGATGAGTATATGTAATGTACCAATAAAGATTTCAATAAATTTTTTAAAAATCAAAAGGGAAACTAGAAAATATTTTGAAATGAAGGAATGAAAATCCAGCAAATAGAAATGTATAGGATGCTGCTAAAAAGCAGTAAGTAGAGAGAATTTTACAGAAATAGAGTCTGTAATAGAAGATCGCAAGTCAATGATAGCAGCTTTTACCTTAAGAAACTGGAAAAGAAGAAAAGAAGAAATCTAGAAATCAAGAAGGAAGGTGAAGGGGGAGGAGAGGGAAGGTATAAAAACACAAACTAGTAGAACCTTAATCAACAACAACCCAATAACCTGTGTGCCCAATACTTATTAAAGAAATAAAATTAGTAGTAAAATATTTTCCAGAAAGGTACCCCAAGGTTCAGATAGCTACTTATACCAATAAACCCTACCAAATATTTAAGGATGAAATGATACCAGTTATGCACAAATTCTTCCAGATAACTGAAGGAAACAAATATTTGCCTATTTATCCAATGAGACCAGAATTATCACAATAAAACTAAATATATTAGAGTAAAAGAAGAGACCAATGTCTCTCATGAACTGAGATGCAACCATCTGCTAAAAAGATTTAGTACATTAGAAGGAAAACATATCCCAGATACAGTTTAATCCCAGTTTAACAATTTTAAGCTGAACTGATGTAGCTTTCTCTTTAGTTACTTTCTTGTCACTGAGACCCAATTCCTGACACCTGCAACTTGAAGGAAGCCAGCATGTGGTGGACACCTGCAAGGCTAGCTTTCAGAAGGATGAGGCAGGAGGATTGCTGAAAGTTTGAGGTCAGCCTGTGCTACATAATGAGTTCAAAGCTAGCCTGAAGTACATGTGAGTCTGTCTCAAAAAAAACCAAAAGAAACCCCCAATAAAATACCTTAAAGGGGGGAGAAAATATTTAAGGAGTAGGAATTTATTTTGGTTCAGTCTGCAGAGGTTTTAGTCTATAGATAGTGAGGTCTGAGGCAGAGGAGAACATCAGGAACAGAGACAGTGAAGGGACATGTGCATGTGCATGTGTGTATGTATGTATGTGTGTGTGTGTATATCATGCGTACGCGCACGCGCACGCACACACACACACACACACACACACACACACACACACACACGTGCGTCCAGGTGGTGGGGTAGGTGTATACACTCTTCCAGACAACACCTCCACTGACCCACCAATTCTGACTGAATCCCACCTGCTACCCGCAAGTCAGCTATACACTCAGCGGATTAATTAGTTGATGGTTATCATGCCCCAGGGTTTACTCACCTCCCAAAATCCCCTCCTATGAGCACATGAGGCTTTGAAGGACATCTAAATATAAACCATAACAACTGTATCAACAAACTCTCATCTCAATTACGTGAAAAAATTATTCAACAAAATCTAACACGCATTCCCGATATAAACTTTTTGTTTTTTGGGGGGTTTTTTTGTTTTGTTTTTTAAGGTTTTTTGAGACAGGGTCTCGCTTTGTGGTTCAGGCTGGCCCTGAGCTCAGCCTCAAACTCACGGCACAGCAATCCTCCTGCCTCTACCTGCCAAGTGCTGGGATTACAGGCGTGAGCCACCACACCCGGCTCTGTGGTATGTGGTACTGATTGCTGCTGGGGTGAGTCCCCACGCCCAGTATTGTAATGTGGTTACTGGGGATCGAACCCGGGCCCTTGCACTTGCAAGACAGGCGCCAGAACCACTGAGCTATATCCCTGGCCCCTGATACAAACTTTCAACGAACAAAATGCCTCAACTTGATAAAGGGCATCTACAAAATACCCTAAAAAACATTGTACTTAATTGTGAAAAATTGAATCCTCCTAAAATGAGGAACAAAGCAAGGCTGAGCACTCTTAACAGTGCTTCTCACTGTTATGTGACATTATCGCCAGCGCAGTAGGAAATGCAACGTAGAAAAATCAGAAGGGAAAAAGGAAAATTGGCATTATTCATTGTTAAGTAAAGTTTCTTTAGATATGACACTAAATGCACAGTCTATTAAAGAGAAAAACTGATGAATTGAGCCTTTTAAAACTAAAAGTATCTGCTCTTTGAAAGACACTGTCATTAAAAAAAAAAAAAGCTACAAACTGAGGAAAATATTTGCAAATCAGATATGTGGTAAAGGGTTTCTTTCCAGAATATTAATGAACTCTCAAAATGCAGTAAGAAATAGAAAAGAGAGAGTAAGAAAAATATAAACTAAAGCAAAACAGAGAACAAATATCAACTAATAAACAGCCCAATTTAAACACTGGCAAAAGATTTAAACCAACATTTCACTCAAAGAACAGGGATGGAAATAAGCAAATAAATAAATCATTAGTTATTAGATGAATACAAATAAAAAGGCCCGTGAGTCACTACTCTTTCCTGAGCAGAACAACTGAAATTCCACAGACAAATCATTCCACATGTGAGAAGAATGTGATAAAAGAATTAGATTCTCATCACTACTGTGGCACTATCCTTTAGTAATCTGCACGGTACCATATAAAATAGTACAGCATCTTTGGAAATGTTTTGCAATATCTTAAAAGTTAACCATACACTTGCTTTATGATTCAATCTTCCTTCTTAGGTACTTGCCACAGGGCAATGAAAGCAAATATCCACCCAGTTGTGTACAACTATTCCCAACAGCTATACTTTCAACGATGTAAAACTGAAAGCACTAACTAACTGTCCATCAACATATCAGTGGATAAATAAATTGTGGTATATCCATAAAATAGAATGCTACTCTTCTGTATCAGTCAGCTTTCCATCACTGTGATAAAATATCTGAGATAATGAAGGGAAAAGATGTATTTTGACTTAAAATTTGAGAGAGTTCTTGGCCTCCTGACTCATTGATTAGGCCTTGTGACAGTACAACATGGCACATGACCAGGAGAGCGGAGGAAGTTCTTCTCATAGCATCCGGAAAGCAAAAAGAGAAACCAGAAGGGGCCGGGGCCCCCCAATCCTGTTCAAAAGCACACCTGCCATGACCTAAAGATCTCTCACTAGGCCTCGTCAGTTAAGGTTCCACAACCACAGGCTGGAAATCAGTCCTTCAACTCTGAGGGGCCTGCGGGAGATGTTCAATATCCAAAACATAGCACCTTCAACAATAAAGAAGGAATTACAAAATGAACAAGCATAATGTTGAGATTGTAACAAAAAAGTAAGGAAACAAATTTTATGTATATGGGGGGGTGGTAGGGTGGGTAGGGCTATGGGGAAAAATGAGAATTAAGTTGTGTCTTATACTGGTACAAATCCCCATTATGGAGTGCAATCATGATGTGTATATTTATTGTACCAATAAAGATTAAGAAAAAAAAGAATCCATTACAAAAACATTCTACTAGAAGAAGGTAGGCAATAAAAGAATCCTCAGTCCATGATTCAATTTATATAAGATTCTTGAGGATACTAATTACTTTATGGTGACAGAAAGACCGATTGTGCCTAGAGACGGGATGTGTGGCATTGGAGACCAAAGGATCTACTAGGGAGCATGTGCATGTCAAAAATATATAAAGAATCTAATATTTTCGTTGTGTATAGATTATTACTGGCAAGTATATCTCAAAATAAAAATGGTTTCTACTACCAAAATTGGAATAGTCTACAAAATTAACACTATAACTCTTCCCAGAAAATAGCCTGAAGCTTTCTGCAGTCTCACTTACATATCTTTCACTTCCAGAGCTCAACACAGTGCCTAAAAGACCATCAATTTTCAGCTGTTTGCTGAATGAACAAACTTGTTTTGCTTTAGAATGCTCATCAAATCCAAATTTCATCGCTCTGCTTTAATCCCTTTCTGCCTCCCATACCTAGCTCAAAATTATCAGCTATGGGAAGGAGACTGCCAGGCAGGTGCCCTCCCCTGGGCTTTTGGTGGGGCCAGCGAGGTGGCTGAAGGAGTACAGAACTCAGAAAGTATAGAACTCTCAAGCAGTGGTCCACTCCAGAAGGGCTGCATTCCTTCTAGAGTTTCCAGGTTTCTTCTCTGGATTCCTCCATCCTGCATCTTTGTCTGTCCGCTTCTTCTTACTGTGTTTATGGAGATAACAAGTCCTTTGCTCTTGGCTTTAAACTGGTGACACAACAACCTTGAGAATAGAGGCAAGGCTGTCCTCTCAGCCAAAACATCAGACCTGGGACATGAACTGAGAATGGACTAGCTTTGTGTGGCCAGGGGCTTGGCCTTCTCTGACAGACACCTTCCCCTGTCCTGTCCACTGTTCTCACAAGGATGTCACTCTCTCCAGTGTCACTCTGACAGTATGGGGCTCAGCTACCCAGGTTCTCTGGAGGATAAAAGTACAGAGGCTAAGACGAAGGTCCAGTTGGGAAGGGAGTGATGGTTGTCAGGAAGTTGACTCCATCCATACCATGACCTGCTTTATGAAGCAAGATAGGTCAACACTTTATCTAAGGGTCCATATTTCAAGGGCAACACTGACTTCAATTATTTCTTGCTTTAATTTCTATATTAATTTCCTTATAATTGGAAAAAAAAAAAGAAAGAAAAGCAAGCAAACTTGAGAAAGCCAGGTTTTGAGAATCAAAGAGAAGCATGAAACAAGTATTTTATATCATGACTAACCTCCTCAGGCCACACATATGTTATAGCTCCGCAGAAACATTATGCCAAAATACTTCATGTGTGAGTAGCGGGAATACGGTGTAGAAGCAAATATAATGCTCCATCCATCGAAATTCAGTTGAGATCCCAAAGTCCAAGTTAAAGTCAACTCGCCTTATGGTGCAATAGAAACACTTGAACAATCCGTAATGACCTTTCCAGCCTGCCACCCTCCCTTCCTGGGGCTGGACAGGGAACAGAAGCAACTTCCCTGAGCCTCTCACAAATGGCCATCTCTGGAGAAAACAATAGCGTGACATCTGAAAAACTAATTAGCTCCTGGGATGCCCACCTCTGTGAATGCACCACCGCTTAACCTGCCCAATCACCATACACATGCTGAAAGGTTGCCCCGGTCAGATTTTGCAAATGAAATATCCAAACTCTGAATCACAAATGTGAGGAACTGTTGCAAAGAAACAGAAACCTGTGAGTTAGTATAGACAAGGAATGAAAATAGGATCCCCGAATGCCATAGTGCTTGGCATAGCACAGGATGGAAAGCAATTGCTAGTACAGTGACACTGAAATCACAGTTACCAGGCATCCTAAGAGGAGGGGTAGCCTAAGGAAACATGATTGAATGGAATTTCATCTTCAGTATGCCTGTGCAAGGGCTTCCCTTACCTTTACCTTGAGCACTTACGCTCCAAAAGGAAATCTGCCTTGACACAGTCACAGATTCGGGAAGAATTCACAGGGGCCACAGCCCTGCATTTACTACAGAAAGCTTTTCAAGACTGCCTTCAGCAGCTCTGTACAAGCTGCTAACTCTGGGAAGAGCTAGGTTCTGACCAGTTGTAGGGCATAAACTTGTATTTAAACAGCTTTTTTTTTTACAAACAGCTTATTTTTCTGAAAAGAAAAATTGATACATAAAGTTTTGGCCCATTTCCAAATGTCAAAGGAGTAGCGACATAATAGTTTGTGCTAACTATGAGTTAATGAAAACTAACCACCAGTTCACCACAAACTCTCTGCTCAGGCCAGGAATTTGGCTCTGTGGTTCTGGCGCCTGTCTTGCAAGCACAAAAGCCCAGGTTCAATCCCCGGTAACTACACACAATACTAGGCATGGAGACTCACCCCAGCAGCAACCAGTACCACATACCACAGTACCGGGTGTGGTAGCTCACACCTGTAATCCCAGCAGTTGGGAGGCAGAGGCAGGAGGATTGCTGTGATGAACTTGAGGTTGAGCTCAGGGCCAGCCTGAACTACAAAGCGAGATCCTGTCTCAAAAAAACAAAACAACAACAAAAAAACTCTCTGCTCAAGTGTGCTGAACTTTTTGTGCATTAGCAATCCATGACAAGGGAAAGGCACTTCCACACATATCAAAACACATACACACATGTACACACAGAAATGACTTCTAGAACTCTAAAATACTTTTGGACAACCATCTCTGAGATGCCCTATTATCGATAGTGTTGTAGGTTTCTAATACAGAAAACTGCTTCAAATGCCTCAGCCCGGCCCTTTTTATATTAGATGCTGATTACTCTGCGTCCTTCCCTCTTTTGCTGAGACATCAACTTTCCTGTATATGCTATAAAAAATAGTACAGAACTCCCCAACCCACACTCACCACCCTCTATCCCTGTCCCTGGCTTTTTCTTCACAGCTATGACCGTCTGCCATGATTAATTACATCCTTCATCTGTTCCTACTCTGTCACCTCAGCTAAGAGTGGAAAGTTCCGTGGGGCAGAACTATCTGTCCTGTTCAACACTGTACACTCAGGTTCTGGCTCACTGAACACAAAATGAACTTTTTGCTGCAGAAGCAAAGAAGGGAGAAGAGAGAAAGAAAGAAAAAGAGGAGATGGGAGAAAAAGAAGGCTGACGCACGCTAAAGTTTGTCCTACCGACACCAACATGTCTATGACCACATCAATGAGATGAGAATCGCCAAGCCTGGCCTTCTTGACTCTTGATGATACCACCAGGAGAAGAGTCTCATTACTCTAACTTCAAAATGAGAAAACCGGAGTTAGGAAATTGACATAGTTTATCTAAGATTTTAATCAAAGAAATCTCAACTTCCAAAGAGAAGTTGGTTTGGGTTTATATTTAAAAAGTTAGTACCATCTGCAAAATCTCTGTGTAAAGATTTATCCGTGCAGGAAAAGCACCCATTTCTCTATTCCAAGAAAATACCTGGAAGCTCCTGAGGGAGGAGGAGGCAGCATTTTTGAGAGGTCCCGCCGGAAAGGTGAGCTTGGTGCTAGGCCGCCAGCCCCGACTCGTCCGCACACACTTACCTGGTTGTAGTTTTCCTCCAAAACACAGTGACTCTGCCACAGCCCCACCTCGTCCCTCTCAGCTCTTCCAGCCCGTGGCCACCTTTCCAAAGCCACTGTGGGAGCTGGGTGCTGTGACAAAGCGTCTGTGGCCACGAGCTGCTGAGTGACGCAGGTGCCAGGCGTCACACTGAGAGCTACCGGAGACGCGCCTGATTCATCAGGCCCAGAAAACGCCAGGGCTTTGGCCCCAACCAATAAAGCATTTACCCACAGACTACAGGCAATTAGCTGGCAAGCAAACATGAAGTAAAAAGGAAAGTCGGCAGGTCCTGAGCAATCAGCGTCGGCGCTTCCTCATTAACCTCCCTGAGTGAGCTGGGTGCAGCTCGGCGGCGAGAAGGGGCAGCCGCTCCAGCCCGGCCGCCACCCAGCACCCCTCTTTCCAGACTGTCTGGCCAGCAGCCTGTCTTCCAGCCTCACCGTGACGTGCTGTTCAATGGTCAAGGACACTGCCAAGAAACAGCAGACAGGCAGCCAGCTCATCTGGGAATGACCCACGGATCCCTCACTCGTGTGTCATGTTTAACAAACACCTACTATGCACCACAAGCCTGTAAAAGATGTTCAAGTCCTTTTATTTGTTTTGTTTGAGGATTTAACGTGCCACAGTGAGGTTCGATCTCCTCTCCTAGTCCCACACTGTGGACACTCACCAGGGGTTTCACACACACATCTCCCAGCTCCTATCATTGCCATAACTGGAGGAGACTAGAAGCACCGTTTCTTTCCATAAAGCCTTTTATTTTAAGAAGTGTAACTGTCCTTGTACAACTCAGCCTTGGCACTAAATGCTAATTTAAACAACAGAAGGAATTTGGCAGCCAATGAGCCCATGGTCCCCTGGGTGCCTCAGTCACAGGCTCATGGGACCACAGCTGCCACCACACACCAGCCTCTGCCATGGTCCTCTCCAGGTGGCCAGGAGCCCTGGGCTAGCGGGACTGTGAGACCTGTTTAGCATCTGGAAATCTCCACAGTGTTCTTTTCTGCTCATAGACAGAGTAGCTGATTAAAATTCCTTCTTGGCTAAAGGGTCCAACTGGGCTATCAAAGAAGCAATTTAATGTACAACTTAATTTCTTGACTTTTCTGCTAGTGCATCTCTCTACTTGGGGTTTTCCTGAGGAAAAGAACAGGCAGTGTGTGTGTGTGTGTGTGTGTGTGTGTGTGTGTGTGTGTGTGTGTGTGTATTTCTTTTTCAAGGAACTGACTCACACTAATATGGAGCCAGGTATGTCTAAGGTCTGGAAGGTAGGCTGGTGGGCTGAAAGTCTCCAGAAAGAGATAATACAGAGCCCTAATCCAAGCTCTTTAGGACGGGCCCCAGGAAGGAGCCAACGCGCAGTTCAACATGAGCTTGCTGCGACATCCCTCCTCTTTGGAAAGCTCAGTCTCTTGCTCATCACATCTTCAGCTGATCACATGAGGCCCACTCTCATTGTGGAGGGCAATCTGCTTACTCAAGTCTACCCACTTCCATGTTCATCTCATTAAAAAGATCCCCAGAGAAACACGCAGAATAGGGTTTGACCACTGGAACACTGGCCGAGCCAAGGTGGTATATAAAATTAACCATCATATGAAACTGATATAATTTCTTCCCCATCCCCTTCATATTTTCAGTTTCCATATACAGTGGTTTCTCAATTCATGAACTTTTGGGGGGGGGAACAGTTTGGTTTCCAAACAAAAGGGTTTGACAAAATTTTGGTTTTGTTTGCAAAGTACATCAGGTGACAAACACAACCGTGGCCATCTTTCCCAAAATTATTACCTGCATACTAAGTGTGTTTTAAATGTGAAAAGCCTGTCTTTTAGCAATACAGGTACCCCTTGTAACTTGGAAACTTTATAAATCATCTCAGACAACTTTCAAATTCATCTCCTTTACAAAAGAAGGTGCAGGAATCTAAAACTTAAGAACCTGTGGTCCAAGCCAGGCATGGTGACAGATGCCTGTGATCCTACCACTGGGAGAGGATGACAGGGAAAGACTGCAAGCTTGATCTCAGCCTAGGCAACTTAGTGAAACTCTATCTCAAAATGAAATGTAAAGGGCGAAGGATTTAACTTGGTGTGAAGGCACTGAGTTCAGTTCTCAATAACATGCACACATAGTCCAGCTATGTCCTTCTCCACATCTAACTTTTGAAAAGAGAAGGGGAAAAAAACCCTTAAGGAAAAATGTTTTTCCAATATAATTCCTTTTGGAATGTGATTCTACAAAAAAAAAAAAAAAAGCGCACTAATTCAGGATGTACTACATATATATCTGGCAAGTAAAGTATTGGATGGTGATCCTAAAAAACGTAATATAAACTACTTGATGAAACAAAACAAGCTTTTTTGTTTTTTTTTTAATTTTTAAGAAAATATTAATGTTAAAAGGCTGCCTATTTTTCCTGAATTTTACTAAAACTGAATAATAATTTTCTTTATCCCTAAAAAAATAAAAATAAATTACAGAAATTTGAGTTTGTCAAAAAGTTAGGGACATTTTACCCCTATGCCCATCCTCTGTGAGATTAAAAGCCATTCACCATGGAAATCATGGTATGCTATGTTTCCTTTTGGGGCTCCAGCTCTGATCCATCTAATTTGGACAGGACATCTGTCTTCATAAAAGACAAGGATGGTACTCACTCTACAAAGAGCTATGGAGAAACCCATTAAAATCATCCTCATTATAAATAGCCCTACCACAGCATGTTGGCCTTTTAATTCCAGTGTTATGCAGTGGGATCCAGACTCCCATTTGTAAAAGAGCTTTGATGTGGTACTGGTGAGGGCTGGAGCAGCGAGGGTGAATACTTCCGGAGTCTCTCATGCTGGCACCATCACCTGCCTCTCCCAGGGCTGGGATAGGAGCAGAGGGCTACACAAGCGCACAGTATTGTCATCAGAAGATCTCGAAGCATTTAAAAGAAAGGCCATTAACTTGCCAGAATTCCCAAGAGGGATAATCTGGAGATTTACTTCAGTTCAATTTTGAGTTCTGTTCCAATTCAGAGCCATAGAAGCTGTTAGATTTAATGCCAATTTTAAAAAGACTGAACTTTAAAGTGTTTTAGGAAAGTATAAACCCATAACCCCAAAGGTGGTAACAATGTCCCTGTTCTCATGCCCTCATTCTCCATTTTACTGACCATCTGACTCACTCTTTTCTGTATCTAGAATGAATAGATAAACATGCATATTTATATTTTGTTTCAGATATTTGTCTGGTAAAAACGGAAGCAAAAAAAAGTGCACAGCACTGTTTTATAGAAGAAAAGCAATTACTCCTGATGTATGAGGATGAACCACTGAAGAAGAACACGAGGAACTGGACACAACATAGGTGAGAAACGATGAGGCATATCCTGCTCTCTCTCCCTAATACGGGGCCTGGACACCAGACAGCAACTAGACAATGTCCTTCCAGCTCCTTCTCTACAGTGTACTTCCTAGCCCAGGAATGCTTCCTTTCCTCACTTTCTGCAACTCTCCCTCTTTCTCTGCTCTTCCTTCTTACTCTTTCTTCCATTCCTGCTTCAGTCACGGGCACCACTGTGGAAGTCAAAGTCAAGCAGGAAGAAGCACTACAGTCATGTGGATGTCTTCATGTGCATCCACTTCACTTTATCAAAGTCCCTCAACAGTTCTCCATAGCATTGGGCACCACGAGCCATCTTTCTCACAGGGGCAACCTCAAACTGTCTTTTAAAGATCATGATCCATCATCACTAATATCTAGATATGAAGATTCCCATCATAGAAACACAGTCTCTGTTCATGGAGACATTTATTCTATCCATCAACCTACACTTTCAGCCACCATGGCTCTGAAAATTGGTGCAAAAAGAATATGGAAGAAACTACATTTAGTTGCTGTTCATGCTCATAACCAACCAACCAGAGCTCCGTTTTGCCTTGACACTCTGTGCTACCACTATAATGAGAAAAGTCCACAAACCTGCCAATATTTCATACCAATGCCACCCCATGCCAGCAGCTCTGATGTGTGTCATCAAGGAGTCTGCTTTGATCTATAGAATGTGTTTGTTGGTGCAACATAATGAGAAGGATTAGGATTCAAATGCAGCTAACAAGAAGCCAGAGGCAGCACGGAACTGACTTGATTCTGTGGGGCCTCTGTGTCGAGGCTTTGTGGGGATGTGCAGTGCTCCCCACAAACTACACCCCTACTCTCACATCAGAACCAGGTCTCTTTTAGAGAGTCAGCCATTCTCACTCTTCCCTGCTGCCCAGTCCTGGAGATGTTAATAGCACTGTCTTCAAAATCAACTTGTACTACTTGTACTGCAACTGGTACTCTGTAATGCAAATCCATAAATAACTCCCAAAAACCTTGGTTTTTAATTGTCTTAAAATAGTGAAGACAGACAAAGGATCCATTTTAGGATTTTGTCACCACTGATTCTATCCACTTGGTCTTAGGTTTCTCTCATTACAACTTGGCCAAATCATGAAAGGTGCCTTGAAGTCCCCACCTCCACCACTGCAGTCACCCCCACGCCCAGCCCTCCTGACAAATGCTCAGTGAGCCTCTGTCCATCCCTCCAGGTGTGTCTGAGCAATGGGAGAGCTGCAACCTATTTTCTGCTCTGGACAGTGACAGAAGTTGCCTTATACTAAGCTTGTCTCATGCTGGATGTTTTCCAGCCACTGGCACTGATTTTGACCTTGGGGAAGGCGCACAAAATAATTGTGTCTTTCACACCCATCATCTACTCAAAACGTTAAAGTCCTGACATGTTCTCCCTGGCAAGGTTGCCCCAGTTCCTTCCACCACTTATTATGTCCTGGATTCCATCCAGTTCAGTCTCCAGTACTGAAGGCAGTCACTTGTGAGCAGGAACTCAGAAATGAGCCTAAGCATCACAGAAAGCAGCCAGACCATTGTGTCCCTTCATTAAAGACAGCAAATGTATTAACATGACCCCTGTGGTTTTTACTTTAAGTGCACAGTGGAAGCAAGATGTTTTATGTCAGCTAAGTGACAGGAAATATCTACTGATTCCATTCACTTATTTTAAAAAATAACAAGTTTTTTAGCTTTCAGTGCATGTTTGTAGTATACAATGTATATAGTATATAACCTTCCTTGTCCCACATGTACACAACACATCTAAATTCCTTTTTTCTATTCTCTTTGTTTTCCCTCCTTCCCTATTCCATGCATCTCTTGATCCCCCTACTTTTTAATACTTGTTAACTATCCATAATGTTTATATTCCTTGTGTGGAACAGCTACACGTACATGACATAATTCCCATGTTCATGCCTTTCCCTTCCCCTCCCTCCTCACCTTCCTCTGCTCTGGAATTCCTGTCCCTTTCTTTGTAGGCAGTTCAGTGAGGCTCTGTACACTCTCTTCACCAGTGTCCCCTAAGGGTTACACCTTACACGCCATCACACATCAAAATCAAGAATTCCACAATGGTACATTATACATGGACAGAAATCGCATCATTTCATTATGTGCCCAGACTTATCACATGACAGTCAGGATGAACTATCCTACCATAGAAACATGCCTTGCAAGCAACCCTCAGTCACATCATTCCCACCTCCCCCACTATCCTGTCTAACTCCTAAAACTCCTGGGTTTCATCTCTGTAATACTATTTCAAGAACACCACACAAATGCAATCACAGTATATGACTGCTGTTTTTTTACAGCTAGCATAATGCCTTTAAGACTTATCTAAAATACAAATTCCAAGTGTCTTTTCATTGCTAAATAGCATTCCATGGCGTCAACGTTTCCTTGTTGTTTACTTTACCATTCATCTAGAAAAGGACAATTGTTCCTTTTCAACTTAACAGAAGTTGCTATGTGGCAGCTACTTGCATTGCATATGTAATTATTTGTATTATTCCTTTTATTACTTGTTTGGTATCTGCAGAGTCTGTAGGAATATCACCTATTGCATTCCTGATAGTAATCTGTGTCTGCTCTTTTTCTGCAGAATTCTTGCTAAAAGCCTTTTAGTGATATTTTAAAATAATCTACTTTGTGTTACACTGATTACCTACTGCCTTGTCTTAGATGTATGTTGTTCTTGTCTCTCAAGTTTCTAGAGATGGAAGTTTATGATTATTTATTTCATAGTTTTTTATTGCTTAACCATTTAATTCCACAAATTTCCCTTCCAGTATTGCTTTGACTGAGATTCATGAATTTTGATGCTAAATTTTTATTCAATAATTTAAGTTTTCCTATTGAGAATTTCTCTTTGTCCTATGGATTCATACCCATGGTATTCTTTACTTTCCAAATGATTACAGATTTTCCTGTAACTGATTTCTAATTTTACTCCAGTACAGTGAGAGAATATACATTCTGCCTTGTTTTCATTTTTTTTAATTTGTTGAGGTTTGCTTTATGGCCCAGTGTATGGTCTATCTTAGTCTGTATCCCATGGCCCCTTGAGAAAAATATGTATTCTGCTGCCATTGGAAAGAATGTGCAATGAATACTGATTTAATGGTGTCCATAATGTAAGTATCCTAGATGATCTTTCTAGTTGTTTCATTAGTTGTTAAGAATGGGACATTAAAGTATCCAGCTATAAGTATGGATTTGTCTATTTCTCCTTTAATTTCTTCTAGTTTCTGCTTCAGTTTTTCAGCTGTTGGTCTAAATGGCCCATTTGTTTCTTAGGTAATCATGTCTGTCTCCAGTAACTTTTTTTGCCTTATTTTAATTGACTGTCTATTTGGTCTCTGCTGGCATCACCCCAGCAAGAGGACAAAGGGCAATGCATAAACTCAAGATCCCTATACTGCTTCTGCTAACTCCTGGATAAGGTCAGGGGAACCGTACTCACACACATGGATTATGGTCCCTGCTCCCCACACGAAAATAGCATGAGAACAGTCAAAAGGGTGGCCAGACCTGGTAAGGAAAAACCCAGAACACTTTGATGTGATAGTGACCAGTGGGAATGTCAAAAGGGCTACAGAATAGAAGGGCCTCAGGCAATAGCAAGCAGGAGTGGAACAGGAAACAATCTCCAGGGATCTCAGGCCAGAGCCTTTCAGTCACCCTGAGCGAAAAGCACAATGGTGGGAGTGGGGGTCCTGCCCAGAGTGAAGAAGAGGCTGCCCGGCTGCCCAACAGGAGCTGCAGCCTGGAAGCTCCGCTTGGAACACCAAACTTAATGCAGCTGACAGGCGACGAGAGCGAGAAGCAGGGCCTTAAGCCAAGAGGAGAGTGAGAGGTCGTGCGCTTCAGGGAGACCAAGACCATCAGATCTAGTCCAGTTACAGTGTTTTCATCAAGCTCCACCCCGATTCTCTCAGTTTACTTTTCTTTACTTTTGTTTCTCTTTCTTTTTTAATTGCTATTTCTAGAAAAGTTCCACTTGAAAAATTACAGTATTTCAGCTGAGCTAAGAGGAAAAAGAAATATTTCTTAGGCTCCTGAATTGGAGCCAAGATTGCTAGCAGAACTCGTGTGTCCCAACCAGCCGTGTGCAATGTAGCAGCTGCCTGTCACCCCTTGGGCAGCCTCTGTGTGGCTAAAAGGCAGACTTGTACAGGAATAGGCATTTCCCCAGTTTTCCTTCCTTTGATCTTAGCCAGGATGCAGCTGCCATGGTGCTCATACCTCCATGCCTCCAGCAGGGAGCCCGGTGCTCAGGGCAGCTTGGCTGGCAGGTAGCTGCAGTGACATAAGCAAAACTGCAAGGCTAGCACTGGGCCTAGACAGAGATGAAGCTGAGGACACCATGGGTGGAGCACAGTGGCATGGCCTGTCCACAGCCATAGCACACCTGCCTGAGCACTGTGGGACATGACTTCTTAAATTTGGTTCACACCGGAAGACACCAAGACTGGTTTATAGAATTACACAAACACACAGAACAAGGGTTTGAAATCAAAACATCCCGCTCTCAGTTCGTAAATACTCATTTGGCTAGGATCAGACATGCAAGGAAGGAGGAAGGAGGGAGGAATATTCCATGCAAATCAGCTATATAGACCAGGGGTCAGTAAACCACACTCCATGGGCCAAATCTGGTTCATCACCTGTTTTTGCAGAGCCAGTGAGCTAAGAATGGTTTTTATGGTTAAGTACTGGTGGTCAATTTGATAAGGAACACTAACTTTGAATCTCAGTTGAACAAAATGTTGTCCTCTCCCACCAAATTCCACTTACATCATTGGTAGACTGGAGTTATAACAAACATTGTACTCAATTATTATTAACTATTAGTCAATAGGACAATCTGTCCAGATTTTCTCTTTCATCACAGAAGTATCTATCTAACAGTCTCCATTTTGATCCTTGAACTGCAATGGCTAAAATATTTACTTTCTAGGCCCTCTATAGGAAAGTCTTCTGACCTCTGGCATAAATTAATTATATAAATAAATTGGCAGAAAATAACTCTTTGAAATATTATTAAATATTGTTGAAGACAACATACAAACAGAATATGCTAATCTTAAATAATGTAGGTAATATTGATTATTAAAACATCATTAAGCACCACTGAATTTACCTTACAGAAACTCTAATTCAGATTGCCCACTATGTAGGATATGTCTTCCTCTTCAAGGGTACTTCCATTTTGAGGAAAGTAAAATAACCTTGGACTCATTTCAAGAGATTTCTGCCAACTAGGTCCCTAGATGGCCCTGCTCTTTACTACAGATGATGTTGAAGGACTCAGACTTGAATTCATCTTTCCCACTCTCAGAAATTACTAAAAGGTTAGAGATACAGAAGGTACAGCATAGAGTTTAGGAGGTACCAGCAAGAGAAGGGGAGTGATTATATGGCCTGGGAGCCACAGGGATGTTTTAATCCACAGTGCAATTATGGGTTTGGGCTCAGGCATGATCATTTCACCCCCGGAGAGGGGAACCACACATCTCACCTGGACAGCAAGCACTGCCCAGAATGTGTGTCTGACCCGAAGCTCAGTGTTTCAGGAGTATAGTTTTGGTAGTAGCGCTTCTTTTGATTATTTTTGTTTGTGAAACTACTTTATTTTTAATTATAAGATGTGTATTTCTTGGGGTGGAGTGCCATGGAGTTTAAAAGAACAAATAGCCCAAGTTAGTAAAATAAGAAACACAAGAGAAAAGAAAACATCATAAAGACACTAAAGTGATCCAGTAGGGTCTCTGTGCCCTCCTCTACCCCCACAGTGGGGAAACCCTGACAGATGGGGCCAGAGGGCTTTAACTGGCTTCCTAGGAACAGTCAATCTACAGAGTCAGATTGGCTGCTTACAAAGCTCTTCTCCAGGAAATCACTAGTGGGTCCACTATCAAGTAGGGCACCACAACACGGGCAGTGAAATGCTCAGCTGTGGCAGTACCAACCACATAAGTGAGGACCTAGAGTGACAGGATTAAACTGCTTATTTCAACTAAACTCCCAGTTTTGGCAACATAAACTTTCTCTAAAGAACTCATATGTAAACCTGAAACAACACACAAGTAAAAGTAGAAGCTTATAGTCAAGGTAGGGTGCTGTCTCTACTCAGACCTATCCCAGGATCTACAGACTAACACAGAGAAATCACTGGCTCCTCCTACAAAGGGGATGAAAGAAAATCTAAAGATGACTAATAAAGATTCTTCAGAATTTTTTGATTTCTAGTCTCCTATCAAGAGTGAGCAGGCAGTGAAAGTTCTGAAGTACTCCTGGCAGGACAGGAATACAAAGGTGTCTTTTGCAGCCTGGTATAAGTACCAGAGACAGTAGCACTGCTAAAACTCTGATACCTCAAGTGGTGCTCCAGTGGCCCCCTCACCCTGGAGCCTGAAAAAGCTACTGCAAACAGTTCTCTTCCCTCCCTATCTTTTCCAGCAATGGGAATGATAAGACTGGAGGAAGTGGCTGGTGAAGAAAAGAGTAAGGATTCTAGCATTTCTCTATATATAACTAAAGAGTGAACTATGGCCATCAACCATTGTGTGCATATAGAAACCTATTGGAAAAGAGACATTGCATTCTTGAGTGTTCAGAATGTCTTGAAATTATAGTTTCTCTGGTCAAAATTATAGTTAGAAAGAATAAACACTAAGAGGCATGGGGTGGGAGATGGGCAGAACTTTTAGAACTTCTTCCAAAGGCACCATGGAGGCACACAGCAGGGAGATGTCTTCAGAAGCAGCTATGCAGAGAATAGGGAAGCAGTGTTCAGGGCAGAGGGGGCATGAAGTAGGAGAAGGGGTAAAACTAAGGTATCTCAGCAGGAAAGTGCAAGACTCAGTGAAGGATTAGAGATAGGAGAGGTGCTGCTCAGAGGACATTGACGTTCATGAGAAGAGTGGGGAAGGAGCTAGTTCTTGGGCAAACCACCCTGGTTTCAAGACATCCTGATTCTGAGAGGATGGCAGGTTCTAGACAGCTTGAGAATGGGACAGCAGCCCAACACGAGCCATTCCCAGAGATCCCCATGTTGGAGACATTTTTCTGACTTGTATTAGTATGTAACTTGATCCTCTGCATGCATTGCCTCTGTAGCACACTACAGGCATCCTTTGTGACTTACAACAGGCTCCTTTGAAACCAGTGAGCCAAGGTGTTACAAAGGCATCCTGGGGCCACTCTCTTATACCTAGTGACATGAGATGTGCTTTGCAGTGACCCAGGGAAGGGAGCTTAAAAGGATGAGCTAGCTGGCAGAGCTCAGAGGGGTAACATAGGGATGAGAAAGGGCTGCAAAAAAACAGAGGACAAGAGTGACTATAGCCACTGAGATGAGTCATGGCTGAATGAAAAAGCAAAGGACACACTGTGGAGCCATGGTTATCAAAGAGAGACACAGAAGGAACTCTGCTCACAAAGTACACCCATAAAAGCAGGGTCACTGTACTCATCAACATTCCTGTTGTTGGGATACAGTCCCTGACACCTACAACTTAAAAGAAGAGTAACTCGGATCATGGTTTCTGGACATCCAGTTCATGGTTAGCTGACTCCAAGGCAGAAACTTTATGGTGGAAAGGCATGGCGGCCTGCAAACAGAATCAAGGATATAAAGCCAGAGAAAAAGGGGTAGGGGACTTGATATTAACCCCAAGGTTATGCCTCTCTGACCCACTCACATATATCTAGAAGAGCTCTCTACCACTCCCCTCTGTGAATCCCAAAACAAGTCAAGTTGACACCCATCCTTAACCATCACAGTCACAGTCACAGACACTGGAAGAGCAAAGGATATGTAAGTGGGAATGCTGGCTATTTGGTCTTCCTTCTATTAACAACATGGAGAGCCCTTCAGCCAGAACCTCCAACTTGTAGTAATTTGCCAAAATGACAAACACAAAGGGAAAGAGGAGGAGAACCTGGTATGTGTTTTCTAAATGTTTTAGAAAACAGAGGGTTATTCCTTTGAATAACCACATATGTGCAATCTACAAAAAGGGGGACATTGTAGACATCATGAGAGTGAGTACTGTTCAAACAGGAATGCCACACAAACTGACAAAACCGAAAGCGTCTACAATGTGACCCAGCATGCAGTAGACATTACTGTAAACAAGCAAGTTAAGGGCAAGATATTTTCAAAGAGGATAAATGTGCATATTAAGCATATTAAATACTCAAAGAGTCAAAAGAGCTTCCTGAAATGTGTCAAGGAAAATGATCATAAAAAGAAGGGAGCCTAAGAGAAGGTATCTGGGGTCAACTGAAGCACCAGTCTGCCCCGCTCAGAGAAGCACACTGTGTGAGAATTAATAGGAAGCAGTCCGAATTGTTAAAACCTCCCTATGAATCCACAGCATAAGCTGGTGATGTAGCTCTGCTGTGCAGTACCTGATTAGAGCTGAGTGTCCTAGACCCTACTTAAAAATAAAAATTGTCCTGTGTTGTAAAGATACTTTTCTCAACTGAACAGGTATGCTGTATCTTTTCCTCTCAAATACAAATATTTAGAACAGATTCTCACTGTACTTAGTTTCAGGTCTTTAGTCTTCAGTGTTTTTCTTGGTGAAAGATGTGTGGTATTGTGAAGGTGTACAAGCAAAGGACCACATATTTATGACATTTATATTGATATAAAGATCCTCTGAGTCACCCTGGGGAAAAGATATATCAAAATAAAGAGAAGTTGATATATGGCATTTCAATTAAATAAATTGCTTAAAATACCCTTAAAAAATAACATGGTGAGCACCCTGTCTGAGTAACATACACACCTAAGTCATTGAATTCCTCCAGACCTTCATTTTCTTCTGTATAAAATGAGAAGATCCAATTAGGATACCTCTGAGGCACGTTCTGGCTCTAACATCTTTTGTCTAATTGGGCAAGCCATTGGGCTTGATAACGAACTAACTCAACCACAGCCACAGAGGCCAAATCTTGGGGACCAGTGGAAATTGGCAAATAAAAAGACTCTTTCCATCCCTAAAATTCCATTCATTTCAATCACATGGTTACTGCAGGTACTTCAGGGTGAACAAGACTCAGAAAGAAAGCCCAAACCACTGAAAGCCAAGCCATGGTAAACGCAAGACTCGTGTGTCAGAAGTCATAGTTCTGATTCACACTGGAAAACTCATGGTATACTATGATCAGAATAAAAGTGAGTATCTCCTTTACCTAGCAGTATGAATCTTACATGTTCCCTAGAGAAACTCACATGGATACATAAGAAAACACAATAAAAACATGTATTTTATTTTATCTGCATTTACAAAAACATACACAAATTAGATGTGAACCAATCAGAGATCTGATAAGTAATTGCAATACATTCATATATTAAATATTATCCGGTAGTGAAAATAGACAGACAAAGGCATTATTAGCATAGATAAATCTCATATAATTATATGCATTAAGTCAACTTTCCATCACTATGTAAAAATTCCTGGGATGACTTAAAAAAGGAAAGGCAAGCTGATATAGCTGGATCAGAAGTTTAAGCCCAGCTAGACAATTTAATGAGATTCTGACTCAATATAGGGTGGGGGATATAGGTCAGTGTGAAGGCCCTGGTTCAGTTCTCAGTATGGGGTTGGGGGGAGCCAGACACAGAGATAAATTATTTTATGCCACACTTTCACAGATTTTTCATCTGATTTGGTTGTCTTGCTGCCTTTGAGCTGGAGCAAAGTAGTACATTATGGCAGAGGAAACTGCTCACCTAATGGGAACCAGGAAGCAAAAAGAAAAAAAGATATTCCTTTCAAAGGCACACTCCCAGTGACTTTACTCCCTCCAATTAGGCCCGCCCTTAAAGTTTATACCTCCCAGTAGTGCCATGGGCTAGGGACTAAGCCTTAACATATGGTCCTTATGGGATTAAGGTCCAAACTGTAGCATTATGGTGTCTTGTCTTTTAATAAGTACTCACAAACACAAATAATAGGAGTCAAAATGCTCTTCTACACTGGAAAACATTTGACTAAATGGAAGGCATGGAGTCTCTACCATAGTTGGACTAGACAGAAGAGAAACAAAGTATCCCCAAGTAATACAGTAAGTATGACAGGATGTGTCAGGCCCTACAAAAATGCCCCAAGTGGGGAATAACAGGGCGGGGAGAAGGTACTATTTGTGAGGAAAGGCCAAAGCACGATTAGTAATGGGGTTTTTGTTTTTTTTTAAACTGAATAATAGGTGCAAAAGTATTCCTTTTTATTATTCTCAATAAAGTCTAGTTTTTAAAAAGAATTTTATGATAACCAGGACTGATAAGGCAAATTATTAACAAATGAGAGTACTGATAATTCCCCGCTAAACATGTGTATCTCCCATGTTCTTGATTCCGTGCCAGGCATCCCCTGCCCTATGCAAAGGGACCCTCCACCACGGGAAGTTGGTCTCTCTCAAGAAGCAGATGTTCTCACTGTCAAGGGTGATGTTCCTGGAACCCAGCCAACTCTTTAAGGGCCTGCTGCTGCAGAACCTGGTAGAGAACCTTGCCAGAAATCTGGCTCCAGAAATCTGCCTTCTGATGTCAGACACTAGGACTCTCCTTTGTATTACATGGCCTTGTCTAGACTTAGGCCACTGTAATCTTGTTACATTTATAAAACACATATATAAAATATCCTCCAAAAATTTAAAAAGAAAGAAGAGGGCAAAATTCACTCAGCTGAAGCACTTTTCCCTTAGAAAGACAAAGAGGCTGAAATAGACTGCTCTCAAATCTATCATGAAAATACCATGAATAAGGTGTAATATTAGCCAGCAGCTAAGCTAAGTGCACAGGGCAATGCACTCACCAGTTTCTGTCAACATGATAAGAAACTTGTGTTTAGACCCATCTGTCCTTGAATGCTGCCACATGTCTGGAAAAGCCATGGCCGTGTCCCAGGAATGAGATATTCATAGTTAGACACTGCTGTTCAGCTAAATCCAGAGAAGCACCATTCAAAGTCGGCAGAGCATCGTCAACAGCTACATCTATTTATACAGCTCCAAGTGAGAAGGCTTCCATCTGCCCTCCAGACACACTCTTTATAGCACAGAATGGTGAGGTTTGCCTGTGGTCAGAAGCCTCCAAGCCCAGCATGAGCTGCTTGCAACACTACAGAGCATTCTGTCCAGCAAGTACCACTCCATCATCAGTGGAAACAAGGCCAAGGAGTGAGATGCACAGCGACTCAGGACAGCGCGTGGGCACTGTTCTGGGGCGGAAACAGAGAAAGTAATGTGCACCAGCCTGGCTTTTCTAAAAGGGCTGAAGCTGTGCAACAAAGTCAATGTTTTCAGCATATAAAACTTTCAAGGTGTAAGCTGCAAAAACAGCCTTGTTTTCTCTTAAGTAATAATGTTAAGAAACCAAATTAACAAAGAAAAGCAGCGGCATTCAGTGGTGTGTGAGTGTGTATAAATCCTCAGCAAATGAGAAGCGCTCATGTCCAGAGGACCAGAGGCACGAACTTTCACTGTTATCTGAGGCAAAAGGGGAAGCGCGCAACAGCCAGGCAATACCAGCTCCGATTCCTCAGGTGAGCGTACCTGTAAGCTTGAGGGTGAGGGAGCAGGCATGTTTGGCACCTGCCCTTAGAATCTCTCAGCACTG
>PVIR01028098.1:0-22204 GCA_004026965.1 Petromus typicus
AAAAAAAAAAACCCTTCAGAGATAATGGCAGAAAATTTCACAGGAAAAGAAAAAGAATTGCACATACAAATATATGAAGCATATAGAACTCCACATGGTCATACATGAAAAAATCTACACCTAGGCATATAATTATAAAGGCTCCAGATATCCAAAAAAAGAATGAAATTTTGAAAGCAGCTAGAGAAAAGAAAACAATTGCATACCCAGGGAACACCATCAGGATCACAGCAGACTTTTCAACCCAAATAATCAGTGCAAGAAGAGCCTGGAGTGAAGTGTTTCAAGCCTTGAAGGAAAACAACTTCCAACTTAGACTGATGTATCCTACAAAATTATCCTTCAAAATAGAGGGGGAAATAAGATACTTCCATGACAAAGAACACCTGAAAAACTTCACAAATACAAAATCTGTATTCCAAAACATTCTGAAGAATATCTTAGAGAAAAGTCAGGAAAGTTACAAACCCATAAGACCCAACAGTCAACCCATCAGGCCAAACAAGAAACTGATGGGAAAAGGGCAAAAGAAGAATAAAAAAGGCAAGAACAGGAAAACATGACAGCACTAAGTCTATCTATATCAGTCATAACCATTAACGTCAATGGACTCAATGAGCCAATTAAGAGACAGGCTGGCAGAATGGATCAAGAAGCAATATTCTACAATCTGCTGCATACAAGAAATACACCTAATTCAGAAAGAAAGTCATAGACTGAAAGTACAGGGATGGAAAACAATATTCCATGCAACAGGAAACAGCAAAAAAGCAGGAGTGGCTATCTTATTTACAAGCAAAATAGATTTCAAGCCAAAATTGATAAAGAGAGACAAAGGAGGATACTATCGAGTCATACAAGGAACAATCCAAGAGAAAGAAATAACAATCTTAAATATTTATGCACCAAATTCTAATGCACCCAACTATATAAAACAAACAGTAATGGACATGAAAAGCCAGATAAACACTAATACAATAAAAGTAGGAGACATTAATACCCCACTGTCACAAAGAAATAGATCGACTGGACAGAAAATCAATAAGGAAATACTAAGCTAAACCAAACTCTTCAACAAATGGGCTTAATAAATGCCTAAAGAATATTTCACCCCACAAAGTCAGAATTTACATTCTTCTCAGCTGCTCACAGATCATTCTCCAAAATAGACCACATGCTAGTTCAGAGAATTGCTTTAAGTAAATGCAAAGGAATTGAACTTATCCTCTGTATACTGTCAGACCACAGTACCTTGAAATTGGAGCTGAATAGCAAAAGAAAGTCTAGGACCCTCACAAACATAAGGAAATTGAACAACACTCTGCTGACCAATCAATGGGTCACAGAAGAAATTAAGGAAGAAATTGAACAGTTCTTACAACTAAACAATAACTCCAATACAATATATAGAAATTTATGGGACACAATGAAAGCAGTTCTATGAGGAATATTCATAGCAGTGAACACCTATACTTGGAAAACAGAGCAAGCTCAAACAATCTAATGCTGAACCTCAAGCGAAAGAAAAACAAGAGCAAGATAAACACAAAGCTCATACTAGGCAAGAAATTATAGGGATCAGAGTAGAAATTAATGCAATGGAGACTAAGAAAATGATACAAAAAGTCAATGAACAAAAGAATTAGTTCTTTGAAAGGATAAACAAAATTCACCGACCCTTAGCCAACCATATCAAAAAAAGGAAGGAAAAGGCTAGTATGTATGCTATTAGGAATGAGATGGGGTAAATTACCACTGACCCAAAGGAAGTCAAGAGGATAATAAACACCTACTTTGAAAATCTGTTCAATAAAATGGAAAATGTAGAAAAAATGGATAGATTTCTAGACACATAAGAACTTCCAGGAATTACCCACCTTTCCGGGTTCCCTCTTCTGTCTCTCATAGGCAGAAGCTTTCTCTCAATAAAATTTTCCTACTCAGACCTCTGTTGGTCATTCCTAAAATTCGTTCTTCAATTTTAGAGAACATGAGCTTGCATTTTAAGTGGGGAACCGGGCCTTGCTCTCCTGTGTCATATTGGAGGTCCCACTGAGATATAATGGGTAGAGGTAAGAGTTTTCTTTCCTTGAGAGATTTTAGGATGGTAGGTCATTTCTCTACAAATTTTAACTTTTGTTCTGCAGATTTGGTTCAAAGATGTTTAACTCTAACTATAGCAGCTGCCACTCTTAAAGCTGAGGTCAGGTTTCTCCAGCTGCCCTCTAGTGAAGCCCCACTGGCAATCACAACTGGAATGTTGACCAAATAAGCAACTGTTGAAAGCCCCAATTTTGTGCATCGGTAGCTGTTAATTTGTCCACCTCCTTGAACTGGTCCTTTTTTTTTTTTTTTGAGACAAGGTCTCGCTTTTGTAGTTCGGGCTGGCCCTGAGCCCAGCTTCAAACTCACATCACAGCAATCCTCCTGCCTCTGCCTCCCGAGTGCTGGGATTACAGGCGTGAGCCACCACGCCCGGCACTGGGGTATGTGGTACTGGTTGCTGCTGGGGTGAGTCTCCATGCTCAGTATTATATGTGGTTACCGAGGATCGAACTCGGGTCCTTGCGCTTGCAAGACAGGCTCCAGAACCACTGAGCTAAATCCCAGGCCCCCTTTCCTCCTTCTTATTTGAAGCCCGCACCTTAAACCCGCATCACCTCATGGCTTTGTTCCATAAAAGCCCTCTGAAAAGTGAGGTGAGTGGGCTACCCACCTTTCCGGGTTCCCCCTTCTGCCTCTCATAGGCAGAAGCTTCCTCTCAATAAAATTTTCTTACTCAAAAAAAAAAAAAAAAGAACTTCGAAAGCTGGCATTAGTGTGATGCTGGCTGATAGTTTATCATAGATAGCTTTTATTAGTTTGAAATAGAGACTATCTATTCCAAGTTTCTGTAGGATGTTGAATAGGAATGGGTATTGTATTTTGTCAACCATCCATTCTGAGCAAGAACCATCCATTCTAGGCAAGAAACTATAAGGATCAGAACAGAAATTAATGTGATGGGTGCAGGGCATCCACTCCACCATGTCTATATCCAAAGACATAAACATGTTAAACACCCCCATATCGATCTGTGAAACTGAAAACATAATAAAAATAAAACCTGCCAACAAAGAAAAGCCCTGGTCCTGAAGACTTTACTACTGAATTCCACAAAACACGTAAAGAAGGGTTAGCACCACTACTTCTCAAACTCTTTAATGAAATCGAAGGGGAAGCAGTATTCCCAAATTCACTCCTGGAAGCAACCATTACCTTGATTCCAAAAGGAGAGAGACACCCAACCAAAAAAGAGAACTACAGGCCAATATCTCTAATGAACTTTGATGAAAATACCCTAAATAAGATATTGGCAAACATAATGCAGAGAATCATCAAAAAGATCATACACCCTGATCAAGTTGGATTCATCCCAGGGACGTAGGGATGGTTCAACATACATAAATCAATAAATGTAACACACTATATTAACAGACTCAAGGACAAAAACGATATGGTCATCTCAACTGAAGCAGAAAAGGCATTTGACAAAGTACAACACCCATTTATGTTCAAAACCCCACAGAAAATTGGAATAGATGGTCTCTATTTCAAACTAATAAAAGCTATCCATGAGAAACCATCAGCCAGCATCAGACTAAATGGTCAAAAACTGACACCTTTCACACTAAGATCAGGAACAAGACAAAGATGTTCACTTTTACCACTCCTGTTCAATACAGTGCTGGAAACATTAACCATAGCAATTAGGCAAGAGAAAGAAATAAAAGGAATAAAGACAGGAAAGGAAGAAGTTAAATTGTCATTATTTGCTGATGACATGATACTCTATATAAAGGATCCTTAAAATTCAATCAAAAAACTGCTGGACCTAATCACTAAATTTAGTAGCATAGCTGGATACAAGGTCAATGCTCAAAAGTCAATAGCCTTTATATACACAAACAACAGACCCAGTGAGATAGAAATTGGGAAATCAATCCCTTTCACAATAGCATCAAAAAAAAAAAAAAATGGAAAGACAGGGGCCGGAGATTTAGCTCAGCAGTTCTGGTGCCTGTCTTGAAAGTGCAAGGGCCCAGGTTCGATCCCTGGTAACCACATACAATACTGGGGTGGAGATTCATGCCCAGCAGTAATCAGTACCACATACCACAGTGCTGAGCATGGTGGCTCATGCCTGTAATCCCAGCACTCAGGAGTCAGAGGAGGGAGGATTGCTGCGATGTGAGTTTGAGGCTGAGCTCAGGGACAGCCTGAAATACAAAGCAAGACCCTGTCTCAAAATAAAAAAAAAAAAAAAAAAGAAAGACAGACCTTGCTCCTGTGTCGGAAGAACCAATATCATCAAAATGGCTATACTCCCATAACTACTATATAGACTCAACACAATCCTGATTGAAATCCCAACAGAATATTTCACAGATCTACAGAAAAAAAAAATCCAAAAATTCATCTGGAACCCCAAAAGACCTAGAATAGCCAAAGCAATTCTAAGCAACAAGGACATGGTAGGGGGTATTATAATCCCCAACTTGAAACTATACTACAAAGCCACTATGATAAATCTGCATGGTGCTGGCAAAGTAACAGACCTGAGGATCAGTGGAGTAAATTAGAAGTTCCAGAAACAACTCCAGATACACTGAGTCACCTTATCTCTGACAAATGAGCCAAAAGCCTTCAATGAAAGAGAAAGAGCCTCTTTAACAAATGGTGCTGGAAAAACTGGGCTTTAACCTGCCAAAGACTAAAGCAAGACCTATCTCTTTCACCATGTACTAAGCTAAAATCAAAGTGGATAAGAGACTTAAATATTAAAACAGACACTCTAAACCTGCTTCAAAACAGGTTAGGTAAAACTCTTGAAGACATAGGCTTAGGGAAAGACTTCTTGAACAAAACCTCTACAGCACAAGAATTGTCAGAAGAAATCAACAAATGGGATCTCATTCTATTAAAAAGCTTCTGCACAGCAAAGGAAACCAGCCACAGAGAGAAAAGGCAACCAACAATATGGCAAAGAATCTTTACCAGCTGTTTCTCAGACAAAGGGCTATCATCTAGAATATATAAGGAGCTTTAAAAAAAATCAGCCCACTCAAATATAAAGACTCAATTCAAAAATGGGCATCTGAAATGAACAGACACTTTTCAGAGGAATAAGAAAGCAGTTAAGAAGAACAAATGTCTAACATCACTGGTAATTTGAGAGATGCAGATGAAAACAAAACTGAGATTTTATCTCACTTCACAAAGAATGGCTGATATCTCAGAATTAGCCAGCAGCAAATGTTGGCCAGGCCGCAGTGAAAAAGGAACCTTTCTCCACTGTTGGTAGGAGTGTGGACTCATAGAACCTCTATATCAATCAGTGTGGAGATTTCTCAGAAAGCTAGGTAAATACACAAAAGTTTAAAAGATTCATATCAGAGTGACATGAAATAGAAAATAGTTAAAAGAAAATGAGGTGTCGGAGTAAATAATGAGGGGGAAAAGAATATGATAGTAATTTTTAAAAAAGGAAACAAAGCTTATGTATGTGGGGTAGGGGTTGTGGATGGGTGGGGGAACTGAAATAAATGAAATCTAGGTGTCTGTGGGGCCATGCTCTCTCTGCAGGCTCTCACCCCTGCCTCATGACCAGTGTCCTTGATGTTCCCTGGCTTGCAGCAGCCAAATTTCAAGCTCCGCCTCCACTGCACATGGCCATGTGTGTCTCTATGTCTGCTTCCCTTCTAGAAGACCACTAGTTCTTGGGCCAGGACCCTCACTTTCTTGATATGACTTCATTTTTATTTAATTACTTCTGAAAAGACTCAACTTCCACTTCTAGCTACACTGTGACATGAATTTGGGGGGACACTGTGCAACTCAATCGAGTTATATGGGGTTACATCTGTAAAGACAAAAGGGAAGGACTTTTCTTGTTGATCTTGAAGGAATGAAGTCTCAGGGCTTGAAAGGGCTTGTGAGGGGAGGAAAAAGCAAGAAACTACAGGCAGCTTCTCAGTACCAAGAATGGGTAGCTCCAAAATGCAATCACAGGAAACATATTCTACCAACACCCTGAGCTGGAAGATGGGTAGGGCCTGGCTCCGGAAGTCAATATATGATCAGAAGACACCACACACAGTAAGCCCCAACATATGTGAAGCTGGGGTCAGGGAAGGAATGATTGAAGTATGCTATGTGCATGTAGAAGTCTGCCAAAATGAATCTTGCCAGTCTCCTTAATCAATATACTAATAAAAGTGAGAAAAAGCCAAAAATGAATGCAGCCCATTGATATGTTGATCATGGCTAGAGAATTCCAAGGAAGGAATTCAACTGAACCATCGCTGGGATGCTTGACCTACAGAAACCATGAGAAAAGAAATAATCAAGCAGCAGCTCTAATAGTCTCAAATTAACCAAGGGTTAGAGACTCACACAATGTAGTGACAGTAATCCCAGACATACTCAAACTGATAAGAACAGAAAGGTGGTGTGGTGCTTGTTACGATCAGAATGAGATTTTTCTGACTGCTTTATTAATTAGGTAGCATTTCAGATACCTAAACAGAGTTCTGACTAACGTGAGAGATTATACTCATGGTTCATTTTCACACATGTCTGTTGGAATGTGGAGATTGTGTGTAGAAGAGATGGAAAAATTCCAGCCTGGACCATACTGAAGGAACAATAGATGGTGAGAAAAGTTTCGTTCATGGGCACACTCCTAACTGCTAGAGAAAAGTGATACGGAACACCATGTTAGAGATGAGCAGTAAAATAATTACAAGTTAATTCTAAATTTAGTCTTGATTCCAAAACTTAAACAGACTCTCTTGAGGCCATTTTAAGGCCACTGTAAAGTTCCTTAATCTATGCTCAAGATAATTTATTTTCTAGCAAATGTACCTTATAGCTAAAAAAGTAGACATGACCTAAAATCATTTCCATGAGTTTCAAACACTTCCACACATTTTAAAAAATGGTCATTTCATTGTTGTTCGAAACCCAGACAAGGTCACAGGGAGAGGAAGCTGTGAAAACCTTAATCCTGCAGATCTCACAACATGGCATGATGCAGCAGGGCTAGGAATCAGAGGGCTGGCATTCAATTGACTAAAGGTTGGGTAGAATTTACTCCACTGTCCAAAGTTCAGTTTATCAAAAGCCACGGCACCTGACTTACCAGACTGTTGTAAGTATACAAGCCCCAACTGAGTGGCGGTGCACCTACAGCAAGTGCCACATCACCACTTTGCTAAGTCTATTGCCCATGATTCTGAAAGTGCACCCAGCACCCAGGGGCCTGCAGCATATTCGTAGGGTGCTATAGAATGCTTCCAGTTTTAAGGGAAATAGAGTAACCTGTGTAACTTGTCAGCCACTGTGTGAACAGCAACTGTGGGTAAGAAGTTATTTTCTTGGGCTGGGGATTTAGCTCAGTGGTTCCAATGCCTGTCTTGCAAGCACAAGGACCCAGGTTCAATTCTCTGGCAACCACATACCATACTGGACGTGGAGACTCACACCCAGCAGCAACCAGTACCGCATACCACAGTGCTGGGTGTGGTGGCTCATGCCTATAATCCCAGTAATCCCAGCACTTGGGAGGCAGAGGCAGGAGGATTGCTGTGATGTGAGTTTGAGGCGGAGCTCGGGGCCAGCCTGAACTACAAAGTGAGATCCTGTCTCAAAAAAAAAAAAAAAAAAGTTGTTTTTTTTCAATTTCTGTGTATTATTATTTTCCAACAGCTACTAAGTGTCAGGATATAAATACATTTTATATTGCCTGGACCTAACAGTAAGAATCCTTGCAAAAATGGATATTTTAAAGTACCATGAGTCATGGAAATTGGGAGCTGGGCAAGGTACAGCACATGTGTAATCTGGCTATTTTGAAAGCTAAAGAGAGAAGATTCCAAGTTCAAGCTCACTATGGGCAACTTAACAAGACCTTTTAACAAAATAAAAATTGAAAAGGGCTTATAATGTAGCTCAGTGGTAGTGAATGCCTGGGCTTAATCCTCAGTTCTAGGAAAAAAAATTTGAGGATGTATACAGAAGGTACTCAATAATTTCCTCTCAAACTTTTTCTTTCATATAATCCAGCTTTTCCCTCAAAATTTAGATAAATTTTATCTTTTTGTTGGCAATACTCATTACTATTTTCAGCCTTTACAACTTAGCAAAGCATGTGATTAGGTCTAGCCACAGGATATGAACAGATTACAAACTCTCCATTCACTCCGTCCCTCATCCAAGGTGTTCTGAAGAGAAGAGCCAGGAGACCTTGATGATCAAGTTATGTAGAAGACAAACTTTCCTGGAGAGTTACCAGACCGACCCTGTTAAACCAAAGGAGTTAGGGGTTTATTTGCTATAAATAAAACATGGGTTTCATCCAAGAAACCAATTTGTTTCTTCCCATTGTTTTGTCCACCATTCTCATCAATACAATGTTCTTATTATTATGGCCAGTTCGAACTGATAAATAATAATCAGTACTGTAGAAAATGAAACTTGAAAAATATGAGTGTGAAGGTGGAAAACTCAGAATAATTTTTACAGCATTAACAAAAATAGCCCAATTACAGTGTACTTCCCCTATATCTCAAATTAAGGTCAAGAATACATTCATTTACTCTTAGGGGTGATAAGCAGTATCTGAAGGTCTAAAGTAAAATTGCAAATATTTGAAAAACATGATTTCTTTCAATTACAAGAATGATGAAGCCATTTTCATATAAAATGTTGAAACAAAGGATCAATAAAATATTGGCTATATTCATGGAAATCTAACCTTATATTCTAAATGCAAACACAGTTCCAATATGTACACATTTGCACATTTGGGAAATTCCTGATGGGGCTAGAGGTATGGCAAAAGTCAACCTTCTAGTGGTTGTAATTTTAAATAAGACTAGAGGAGGATAACTTAAAAACAAGCCAAAAGTAGAGATGATTTGAAAGAGAAGAAGAGGTTCTTCAGCAACTCAGATATTGAAATATTAGGCCAACTAAGAGAAACTTAAATGAAGGAGAGTTACACTTACTGACTTTGAGTACCTTTGAGTGCATCCCACAAACAGTGCAAGTCACCGGACTCTCTGGAATTTGGACTCTGACTCTGGAATCTGGTATCTGCTATGCAAATAGTAGGTGCTGCCTATGATCAAAGGTGCAGATCTGAGCACTGCAGTCCTTTACTTCTTGGCATTGCAGCCACGAAGGAAATACAACAAATGCCTTAAACAAGCAATGGCTTTAACAGTGCATTTCTCCCTCAGGAAACAGACAGAATCAGACCACCTTCAGCTTCCCACAGCCAGCTGGGCCCTCCAGAAGCTAAGCAAGACCACTGGACGACATACACTTTCTGTGCTGCAGCAGAAGGGCCTGTCGGCTCCCTGGGGGAATAGATGTAATGATGTGGTAGACCAGGTACTATAAGAAACTCACACACTTAAGCGCATATTGAGTATAAAAAGATATTCCCACACAACTGACGAGGCCAACAAGACTGTTAAGGGTCTATTTCTTGATACATGAATATCCTTGGCCCAGTTTTGTGCTTATGCAGTATGAGGGAATTATAGAGGTATGGAACCTTACCTTATTAGCAAGCTAACAAGTTGGCTTCCAAAAGTTTTATGAATGTGGACAGAAAATATGAGCTGCCTGAATAAAACAGAAAAATATGTACTACTCACAGCATGGTCACAGTCGGAGCATTGACACGTTTATACACATTCCCTGAGCCCTGGCTCCCAAGGGCTAAAAAACAGTTGCTAGACTGGGAGCTTCCCAGTACAAAACTCAGGTAAGAATCCCCGATCTCAAGGAGCCACCTTTTTTTGTCCTAAGTGGTAAACATGCCCGGCCTTTGTTCTAGGAGGAGACATGACCTCATTTCATGGCTGTTCACCATATAAACATCCTGGAAAAGGTAACTGAGAACAAAAGCAGACAGGACTTCATATAGATATGCAAGACATCCATGACTTGTCCCCTCACACGCAGGAGACAGATGTCACAAAATTCAAGAACAAAAGAGAATATTAAACTGAAACAGCAAGGAATCCTACACAAGGTGGGAAGGTCAGCACAGACTGCAGAGGGCATTTGTCTCTCAGTAAGAAACTGTTTCAAGCCCAAGGACTGTTCTCATGTGGTGAGAAGAGACTGAAACACTACCCAGGATGGTAGAACACAAAATTCAGCAGAATACATACTCCATCTGAAGAAAGTTGAACTGTCTCTTAAAGAAGGAAGCAGTGAGAATAGACAACGAGAAATTGGGAAAGATAAAATGATCTCGTGTATTGACTGGATCATTGAGAAGAGAAGAAATATAAGCTATGTCCTGATTCACAATATCTATTAAATTTTCCAGTGTGAGCCAGTTGTTCATTAATAAAAAGATGGAAAAGGAAGCGAAGGAGAGAAAACAGCTTAGTCTGTCTTCTCTACAGAGGGAGTCATCACAATTCTAATTACAGAGGCACTGATGGTCATATCTGGTAGCAGTATGACAAAGACGTTACTGTTGAAAGAGAAAGGCTTAGATAGTCTGTTCATGGGAGTAGACTTTTATAAGCAGGTGGGATGGTGTGGAGCACTGAGGCTGGGAACAGTGTTGGTGGGCCAACTGGGTGTGGAAGTGAGAATTAAATGGTGGCTTGGGAGGGGAAAGGCCTGTTCCATTTACCTTGCCATGTGAATAACTCTTATCTGGTCTTTATCTATTCTTGGCTTTTAAAAATTCTTTTGGAAGGTAATCACACATTTTAAAAATACAAATCCTATCATGCCATTCCCAGCTAACAAATACATGTTTCTTGCTGCACCTTACAATGACTTTGTCCCTGCCTGGCTTTCTGTCTCTGCTTCTGTCTTCAGTCTCTGTTCCACCGCTGCCCTCTGAGTCTCTTCTCCACTGTCTGCATTCTTGACTATTGAGACCCAGTATTTAGTCTCAATGGACACAGTGAATTATTCTTACCTGGAACTATGCCCTGTTCTCATTCTAACTCTACTACTCAAGGCTCCAAAATCCATAACTGGAAAGGAATTTTTATTTCTTATCACACCAAGAAGCAGGACATAGGCTTCTCAACGATCCTTGAACAGGCTCTCGGCCTGGCACAAAGCCCACACCAGCAGCGGTCTGGGCACGGCTGCCAGCCCTTGCGCAGGATGGAAGGTCTTTCTGTGTCTATTCTGAATCACGGTCAGAAAAGGATATGGACACATCAGCAACACAGGGACCGAGACCCTTCTCTCACATCATCCACCCATCACACCAACTATGTGTCTCCAGGGGAAACCTTTAGCTTCCCAGTGCTTGAATCTTATATGCCATAAAATGGAAGCTCAACTTCATTTTTCTAGTTCAATATCTCATCTTGGCAGCTCGTCCTCCAGATGATGTCCATGTCATTTATCTTCACTTGATTCTAACTGCGTACAAAACTGAAGTAAAGAACATCTCGTTCTGTCCAGGGTCCACAAAGCCCTATAAAGAAATGACCATTACTCATCACCTGCTCTCCTTTATTCACTACCTCCAACCTCTAGTTCACACTACTCTTCATTTAGTCAACTACTTTTTAGCTTCTACATCTGAGAAAGATCAACTGGTATTTGTCTTTCTATTACTGGCTTATTTCACTTAGGTAATGCCCCTCAGTTCCAATCATTTTACTGAGAGTTACAGGATTCCGTTTTGTGGCTAAATAATATTCCATTTTATATATGTTCCACACTTTCTTTGTCCATTCATCTGTAGGCCCCATATGGTAGGTTATGCTGTTCCTAGCACAGTGGGATGATTATAGTTCAGACTAACTTATTCTAAATTTTGTAAAGATCTAAAATCATAGAAGTTCCAAACATAAAAATGGAAATGTTTTTGATCAGTAGTTTGGTGCATGCTAAATGCATATGTTGAAATAACAAGCATCCTATATGTCCAATTAACACATGCTGATCAAAATACAAATATGATAACTAAAAGTAGCCAGCACATAGTATAGAAAGGCAAGGAAAAGCAAACAGTCAAGTACATTCAAATTTCACCTGGCTCATGAATTCCAGTGTGGAAGTAAAAATCACAAGGCACACAGTGTGTATTTGCATAACTTCCGACAAAGAAAGTCCCTCATTAAGCAAGTGATCCTGTTTTGCTGAAGGTGTGGGTGGATCAAAGCTGTAAGAGAGCTTGACCATAAGCTTTGTACAGGAGACACTATGAGACTGACAGACCCTGATGCTCAACACCCTACACTAACATCCAGTGGAAAAGACATTCATAAAGGAGAAATAACACATCTTGCATGGAGAAACTGAGACAGACAGGGAACTCTTTCCCTCAGAGTTTTTCTTGCGAGTCTTTCAGATTCAAAAAGCATGATATGCTCTGAACCTTTTAGTAAAATGGAGGTTCTAATTTTGCCCTAACTGCTGTTAATCTGTTCCAAATGTCAGCATTGCAAATCAAGTCTGGTACCTATTGCTGTACTGAGTTGATAATAGGAAGAGAACTGATCACCATCTGGTTCAGTTCAGAGTACAACTTGCTGCCTCATATTGCAGAATTGAACTTGGAAGTCCTACAAATTTCATAAATGACACACACACACACAAATTAAACATATTCTCCAGTAGGCATATGTCCTTATTGATTGCTCTATAGATCTGTTAAATATGGACTATCACATTACTAATTTTTTTCAAATTCTAGGGTACATAAACAGGCCAAAACCTTTTAACATAAATTATACCAGAGCTGCTGAATGATAATTTACAAAATTCAGGGTGCTGGTTTTCTAGTGTTACAACAGAAACCATTTTAGAAATAAGGAGCAAAATGTGAAATTGATTTCTTGTTGCATGCCTATCGTACCAGTGCTGCTGTTGCAGATCTACAAAGTTATTCTACCACATTATGAATAAAGTGGAAAATATGATTTACCTAGAACTGCTATTGATTTTAAAATGGATTCTTGACTCAACTGAAAATGTTTTATAAGTCCTTCCCAGCTCCAAAATTTTCGGTTGTAAACTATTATAGTAATTCTGGAAACAATCTAGCCTTACACAAAGGAAATTTTCTTCTAATTCTATTATTAAATTATCACCAGACAGACGATTGCCTAAGGAGTCTAGGAGTTCTGGCAATGCTAAGGTCATGCCCAAACATAAATTTTCTGAATTATGGCTGGCACAGAGTAGGTGCCTGGTTCATGGAGGAAGCCCAGAGGACCTCAATGGAAAGGGACAAGGCTTTGGGTAACAACTTCCCATCCACCTGAAGATTCTGCTCTTTAGCCAGTGGGTTTGTAGAAGGAATGCAGAGCATGTGGGCTCATACATACAGCCGGTGCATGGGAAGCCTTGAGAGTGCAATGTCTGCCTTGGCTGCACACCCGATTTCCCAAATATTGGGCACTTGCTTCTTTAGGAACACAAGATGAAAATATGAAAATGGGCAGCACTATAAGAAAGGGGTCTCCCTCTTGATAGACTGTGTTTTCCTACTGGGTCAGTACAGAGTATCCCGAGGCTCCCCCAGATTGTGAGAAAACAGAATTTATCTCTGTATGTCTTTCTCAATTACCAAAGGCTTACGGAATTCTCTTGGAAACATTGCCCTAAAATTCCAATTCTAACTACATTAATAATTGGGAAATAGTATTTTGACAAGCTAGAACACCATGTTGATGTTAAATATTTGTAGATACCAAAAGGCCTCCAGTTAAACGACTTGAACAGAGCACAGACCCCCAATGCTGGAGTAGAAGTTCTCTATTCTATTTTCTTCTTTGCTCTATAGGCATATCTGTGTACAAAGCTATCAAAGATGTCCATTTATTAAAACTCCTCCAGAAACTTCCCAATTCACTGCTAAGGGCACCCTTCAAGTAACTGTCACGGAACCTTAGACTCAAGCAGCTCCTTGAACTCCACTTGTCCTGTGTCTTCTAGCTTACCTGTCTGCTTAACCAGCAAGACTACAATGAGGTCGCCTACTCCTTGGGCTGCGGTTGTCATGACAGGAGCTTGACTGAGGCCAAAGACTGTACTTCCTTCCTTGTGTTCCTTCCTTTTCCATTTTACACCCCTTTCTTCTCAGGTTCTGTTCATCCTGTCCCCAAAGCCCATCGGCTCAGTTGCAGACGATGCCTGTGCCCATGAAGTCCTCAGGGCCCAAAGGATTTCTGTGTGTGAGCAAAGGGTCAGGAAAGCCTCACTACACAGCACACTCGCACCACAACATAAACAGCCAGTCCTTCAGACGCTGAGCAGATCCTGAGAAAGAAGAGGACGCCCAGTGCTTGAGCTTCCTTCCCTCCTACCCACCACCTCACCTCACATCACCTTCCATAGAGGCAGTAGTGATGTAAGAGCTGTCTATGAATTAAAACCCTCTGATGCCCAAATTCTCAGAACAGATTTTTAAGCCTCTTCCAGCCCAAAAAGTCTGAAATAAATTTTCATAATAGAAGTCTCTGTGAATAACTGAAAATGAGGCATAGTAACTTGATTGTACTTAGTTAAATGTGTGCAGTGTTGGAAACACTCAAGACTTGTATTTTGCATTTCTCTACCATTATTTTTCTCTGCTATTCTCTAATGTGTTTCCCCTCCACTCTACCTATGAAAATTCTATTTCTTCCTCAAAATTTCACCTAAGTCTCACATTCTGCTTGATGTCTAATTATTGCAACTTCCCTAAATCATCTTGTTTACCCATTAGCTCTGGGTTTAATTATTCCATTCCCCCCCTCCAACATTAATCCTGTCTTCCCACCCTTGCAAGATAACTGAGGTTCTGCACTGTGCACTTCTACTCCCTATAGCTATGAGCACTCAAGTGGGTTCTTGAAATTTATCACATCTGAGTCCCCCTCTAATACAGCACTAACAGCACCAACCATACCTCCTCGTGGGCCATTGCAAACAATAAACACTCACTGATAGATTGGTATTTCTACAATGGTTTGGAGAGTGTTTCTAAGTACTTCATGGCAATTTCTACAAAATGAGTGCAGTGAACACATTTTCAGACTTACCTGTAGGACAGTCAGACGATGTGCTGACCTTTCTTCATCGGTCAATACTTTTTTAAAATGCTATTTAATAGCTATTCTTATGCCCCTCTAAAAATAATACTGAAGAGAAATATGACTGGGCTTTCCTGATTGTTTCCTTTAAACAAAACTGCCATACCTTCACTTTTAATGGGCTACATCTGCTGAAAATCTATAAGCAACCAGGTGGCTTTCAATGTTTGCCATGTGATGATCACTTTACATAATCACGGCTCTTCCGAGCCTCCCAGAAACTCCAGGTCATGCTGTTTTGTGATAAGCACCTGTGGATTAGCAGTGCTGCCTGAGCAGTCTCACATGAAGGTGAGATTTCCAGCCTGCTTTATGAGTCTCGACCACAAGCATAAAGGGCAAAGGTCCCAAAAGTCACACTGGCTCTGTTCCTGAAGTTAGACTTAATGCTATGACAAATGCAAAACAATCAGTTGTCTAAATATACCTGAACATTTAGAGAAACCGGGGACCAGTAAGAAACAGAGCGCCACGGCTGAAGAAAGCTCCGCGTTAAATCATAAAATGGGGCTGGAGATGAGAAACACACGAGGTAAGACCGGACCCAGCGGCTCTGCCTCTCAGGGGCCAGCAGATGCTCTGCTTGGCACTGCTGCCTTCTTTGTATCCATCTCCTTTGTGACCCTAAACTCTGAGTCATGTTCCTGCTCAAGTGTGCAGGGAGGCCTGTTAACCACTTGTTCACCTGTTTACCAGCCACAAACTGACCTAACATCACTTTCAAGACTGAGGGCACAAAGCTGAGAGTAATATACAAAATTCTCAGGAACAGCCACCTGCCAGCTTTCACGACATCCTGTTCAGAGCCCTGGAGCAGCACCTGGCATTCCTCAGTGCTTGCCCTAGACCTGCAATCATTTCATGTCCCAGTTACTGGTCTCAGCACTGAAATGTAATACCCAACACCCACAAGTTCAAGGCAGAGATTTGTTTTTTGCTCAGTTTGTGTAGGCTTCAGTCTGTGGTCAACTGCACCATGGAGAATTTCCTGGCAGAGAATGACTGCCCCCAGCAGGGTGGATAGAAAGCAGAGAGCACGAAGGACCCAGGAGGGAGATACGCTCTCAAACCATGCTCAGCCTCTTCCAACCAGAATCCCCTCCTAGCGAGTCAGCTATGTGCCTCCCCTCCAGGCTCCCGGGGAGTACCTAGACGTAAAACACAACACCAGGGGTTCCAGCAGCAGGAGAGCCTAACAGACCAACCACCCTGAACAGGAGCCGCTGACCCTGGGGAAGGATGCCGGGTGTCTTCACTAGGCCACAGCACTTACCCCCAAACCCACTTTCAGGCCATAAGGACTTCCCTGGAGCCACTTCCAGGCCAGAGATCATTATCAATAACCCCTGGGCTACCCCACACACAGCAGATGCCAGCCCCTTCCCTATGTTGATGGGCCCGATCGATTCCCCAAGCTGTGTCCCTTCAGCTTTTTTCTCGTTTTCTCTTACCCTTTTTCTCGTTCTTCTCAATCAGAAGCTGTGCCCACGTTCACATCCTTCTTGGGCTGCTTTCTAACTCCTGTTATCACTGCATCGTCAGAGGACCGGTGTGTGGTACCCGAGGCCTTTCAGCGGCACAACTACCGAACTTACTAACCACGGAGAGAGGAGCCCAAGGCTTATATTTCTGTGACTAAAAGACTAGTAAGTGGATTAACCTGCAAAGAAACACAGGTTTAAGGGAGAAAAGGTCAATTTGCTCAAAAGGATTTGAAGGTGTGAAAGTACGTCCGCATGAACATATTCAGCAGGTGTTTGTGGGAAGTGTGGAGAAGGAGGCGTGTGCTCTCACCCCACCATTAGACCCTGCCAGACTGCTGGAGTCCAGCGGAGAAGCGTGGTACCCTAAAAGCACAAACCAAGAGCAGCCACCCTGAGACAGCAACTGGAGCCTCTTCACTTGGCCCAGCCAACACCTCACCCAAACTGCTTGCCAAGATCACGTGAGCCTCAGTGTTCCGCCCAAGGGGATTATTCCACATTTTAAAACACAGGCTAACATTTGCGCAAGTAAAATAACCCTCATGTTTCCACACTGCTGTTGAAGTTTAAACAAAAAATTAGCTCAACTAGACATGGGAGAGTTTTAGTTTTACTTCATGTGCAAAGATGGTCATTTTTCACTTAAGATATCTTTATTTTTTTAAAAAAATGGCTTTATTGGTACATTTTATAATTCATTATGATCACATTCAATATTGAGAAATTGTACTTGTACATGGCACATCTTGATTCTTATTTTTCCCCTTTCCCCTGCCCTCCCTATAACCCCACCCCAACATACATAAGCTTTATTTCCTTTTTTTAACTATCAATTTTTTTCTTCTTTATTTTCCCTTTTGTAGACTTGAAATTTCCAAAAAGTCTAAAATAATAAAAATATCATTAATTGGCCAACTTCAGGTACCTTTTGTATATGTCAAGCAAAAAAAAAAAAAAAAAAAGCCAAATGATCTTCAAAGTTCTTTAGAGGCTATTCACAATTACTGGTAAGAATAGAGTGCTGACCTGGAACTCTAGACCTGCTGTTAAAATTCTTACCCCCCTCCTCTCTCTCCCTTCTTCTTCCCTCTTCCTTATCTTCCCTTCCCCCCTCTCTCGTCTCCTCCTCTCTTTTCCCTTCTCATTTTTTTTAGCCAAAAGATTCCTTTCTGCTTTCCGTAAGTCAACCCTCTATAATACATTATTTCCAAAAAGAATTTTTAGTAAAATTATCTTGAAGGATTAAAGAATATGTAGGAAATACCACCATTAAATATTTAAGAAACAAGACTGTATGTTCTCACTAACCCTATGAATGGCTTAGAAATTAATTTCCTTTTTTCCCTTACCTACTTTAGTCACTTAGTATCTAGACCAATTGACAGAGTAATGTCATTTAACATTTGTGATTCATGGTGTTAAGCCATGGTGCTAAACAAAAAATGCCATACAAAGTATGGAAAGTCAATACTTGCTATGGTATTTTATTTTTTTAGGTTTTTGGAGACAGGGTCTTGCTTTGTGGTTCAGGCTGGCCCTGAGCGCAGCCTCCAGCTCACATCACAGCAATCCTCCTGCCTCTGCCTCCCGAGTGCTGGGATTACAGGCGTGAGCCACCACGCCTGGCACTGTGGTATGTGGTACTGGTTGCTGCTGGGGTGAGTCTCCACACCCAGTATGGTATGTGGTTACCGGGGATCAAACCCGGGTCCTTGCGCTTGCAAGACAGGTGCTGGAACCATTAAGCTAAATCCCCGGCCCTTGCTATGGTATTTTAAAAGCCTCTGAAATTACTGAAGAGATGAGAACAGTACTTACAACACTGCCTGAGGTCTTGTAGCGGTAGTATTTCCTATGGAATATTATCAACACTAAAGATCAGGATTAAATTTTCCTCCTGGGGCAGAACATTTAGAGAAGAGGAACAACTGGCCACAAAAACTAGTCAAAGGAATTCCAGGAAGGGTTCTGGAATGGAGAGTAAAACCTTTCTCCACTTCTTCTTTAATGTCACTGGGAACCTGTGAGGAAATTCATGACAAGTTTCAGTGGTGGTGGCAGAAACAGACAGAATCTCCATGAATTACCTTTCTGTCAGATCTGGAAAAGTGGCATTGCCCACATAAAAGACATCATTCACTTCTCAATGTTTATTTTCATGTTGTTAAATAGATTTTTCATGTTTTACATGCCACTCTGACAGAGCATTTCTGTAAGTCATAAAAACTAAATGCCAGAATTTATTTACTTAGCAAACCATCTATAAATCTGAAACAAGCAAGCATCTTGGTTACTTTTTTTTTTTTTTTCTATTTTATTTCATTTTGAGACCTTCAGCTCACTGCATGGCTCAGGATGGTTTGAACGGGAAGAAATCCTCCTGCCTGAGCCTCCTGAGTGCTGAGTTCACAGGTGTGTACCACCATGCACGGCACTTGAAATAAGCTTCTTTATCCAAATCCTTCAAAATGTGTTTCCCAATACAAAAGGGGAATGAGAACTGTGTACTCCATGTAGTGTAAAATTAAAAATGTATCTTAAACTCTGATCAGAATTTACTGTCACAGCTATAATATTTTCAATTGCAGTAGAAGAAAAAATTTTCATGTCTATTTTTTCTACATCTACATTAATAAACATTTATACTTCCAAGCTATCTTTAGAAATGTTCCCAAAGTTTACCTCATTTGTGATTCTGACTTGCAGGGTGGATGGCATCCCGTGTACAGCTCCGAGTTACTTCACCCAAAGAAGGGAAACGCACTTGGAGCCGACCTCAAGGGCTTCTCGAGTCTGTGACAAGCTCACAGCCCTGGTAGCCACAAAGTGATAAGCACCTCAGTTCACAGGCAGGCACAACTCAGCCTGAGCCCGCCAGTGGGAAGTCCTGTGGTCTGTAACCTGCCTACACCCTCTGCTTTCATCCCGCCACCTTTGGTTGGTTGGCCTCAGTCCAACTCGGAGCCTGTTCAGACTGCCCCGCTGCGCCACTTGTATCTCATTTAGCTGACCTATAGCGTATGTTGTACTTATTTTTTCTCTGGACTATGTCTTCAGACACTTTGCTCACTTATTATTGATTTTTAAAATTCACAAATATGCACTGAGGTGTTAAATGCTTTTCATCATTTATTAAAACCATAGCAGTAGTATATTTTTATGTAATAAATTCCTTAAAATTTTAAATTGTTACCAATTTAGACAGAAGGACATAATCCAATATTGTGCTCTCACCTCCCAGTAGCTGCAGTAGGCACAGCCAGGACCACCAAGCACCGTGGCCTTGGTTTTCCCCAGTCCCCACCAGCTCTGGCTCACTGACCCTTCTGTGGAGCTCTGCATTCCCCCACCCTCAGCATCTCAGTTCCATCAAGACCGTAAGCTCCTCCTTCTCTACAGTGACATCAGCCATGCCTGAAGACCAAGTGGTGCCTGCTGCAGGCAAAGCTGAGCCCACGTACAAGGAGAGAAGGAGCAACAGGAGACATCCTGGCCCAGTTTTGATGGAAGAAGTTTTCCTCATGGCACAAATGTGGCTCTGGTCCCCACCACCCCTCGACTCTGCCCTTCAAGGCATCTGATAATTTCAGGGTTGTTCATTTTCTGTCTCCGTGCTGCATGTAACACAGTGTTCTATGATTATTACGTTTCCATAGTTGTTCTTCACAATTTTAATAGGCCTGAACGTGTGGTATCAAGACTATTCTTTGTTCTGGGTAAACACTGGAGCTGTGGACCAAGCTACATCTTCATCCCTTTTTAAAGTTTTTATTTTGGGACGGGCTATCTCAGAGTTGCTCAGGTGATCCTTCTGTCTCGGCCTCACAGAGTGCTGGGACTGCAGGTGTGCACCACTACACACTTCCTGCCTTTTCTTTAGAAATTACATGGTGTCTGTGTTCCTCAAGTCCTACTTGGGCATTTCTAAAAAGTAATTCTCAAGGTTCACAAGGGTCTTCTACAATGCTGATGTCAAAGTTGCTAACTGCATCTGTTTTGTATCTATTTGTAATGTAAATAGAAATGATTCTTAAAATACTTAGACACAATGGAGTCTGTAGTGTGGAAAGTGCTCTGGATCTTTCCTAGCACTGCAGAGCTGCACTGCCCTTCCTGCCAGCATTAATTGCTTCATGATTTTAAATCATCTACTTTTGGTCCTCTACTAATTAGCTTACTCCAAATCAGTCAACATTGGATGAAAGTGCAAAAAATATTGAAATACGTGCTATTGAGGATTACAACTAGGATAAATGTGCAAATAGCACAAAATCATCTTTACACTTGAAGGAGACAGGATGGGGGAAAAGGGAAAAAATTAGAATCACGTCATGTCATATTCTGGTACAAACTCTCAATGTTGAATGCGATTATGATGTGTATTCATAATGTACCAATAAAGATTAAAAAAAAAAAAAGAAAAAGAAAGATTAAACTTGAAGGAGAAGTTCAAGTCTGGTTGGGTAAACTACGCTGCCAGCTAGGAGACACTCAAAGGAGTTTGAGCATGCTCACTCTTGTGCATAGAAACTGGCCTACAGCCACTTTGGGGCCTCTGTTCCTCCTCAGATTGTGACTCCTTTGCTCATCCCATAAAAAATAAAAAGCTTGTGCTCCACCAATCAGCTACAGCCCCACTGCCCCTATGTGCTCATAGCCCACCCACTCTCTTTGTTCTATAGAAGTCTGTGTAATCCTCAATAAGATGGAAACATTCACTGAAACCTCCCTGGAGTCTGCATGGTGACTGTGCATTCACGCTCCCAGCCCAGAACTCTGAACCTGATCCTCAGGTGCATATCACCCTGACACCGAGGACAACTACACAAATCCATTCATTAAATGTTCAACTAATAGTTCTTTAAAAGTACATTAATATTGTTTCATTGCAATGAAGTAATGTTACTAAAATGTATAGTATCAATTATTATACTATATATCAATTGTCAGGAATAATTCTACATAATTTGGGAAAAAATTATTTCAAAATTAAAATTATAATTAGAGCTAGTTTTCTTTCCTACAAACTGGCTATGGCATATTGAGACATAATCCATCTTCCCCTCTGGTTATAGCTAAAGACCTCAATGGCCCAATGATGCTGTGATGCTCCAGGGAAGGAGGACACTGGTTCAAGACATCATGGGGATGGACAAATTCCTTATCAACAGAAGTTATTTGTTATTTCAGGATGTAGGGAACTACGGTCATCTTAAAGATCTGTTATATTCATTACTCCAGAGAAGCAATGATCAGGCCCAAAGCTCAGCTTCTTTTCTAAGTCTTATTTCTGTCTATAAATTAATTCTCTTTGGGCCGGGAAGTTAGCTCAGTGGTTCCGGCGCCTGTCTCGCAAGCGCAAGGACCGGGGTTCGATTCCCCGGTAACCACATAACAATATTGGGTGTGGAGACCCACACCCAGCAGCAACCAGTACCACATACCACAGTGCCGGGCGTGGTGGCTCACGCCTGTAATCCCAGCACTCGGGAGGCAGAGGCAGGAGGATTGTGATGTGAGTTTGAGGCTGAGCTCAGGGCCAGCCTGAACCACAAAAGCGAGACCCTGTCTCCAAAAACCTAAAAAAAAAAAAAAAAA
>PVIR01028099.1:0-22285 GCA_004026965.1 Petromus typicus
GAGAATCCGAGCAGCGATCCCAGCTCCACGTCCGGGTTTGCCGAACGTCCGGATGACCAGGAAGCCCAGAGCAAAGGTCAAATCCAGATCTTGAACCTTCACCCAAATTCACGCGACAGTCCAACCCCAGTGCTATTCCGCCCTTACGCGTCATGGCTACCAATCTAAGTGTTTCAGTAGATCTTGAAGTCTACACCAGCCAACTCTAGCGCCACCTATATTTGCACACTGAAGAACGTTCGTATCCCTTCCTACCGCCCCGAGGACTTCGACTGGACAAACCTGCGTTGCCAGCTTGCCCCAAAGCAAGATGGCCGCCAATCTCCATTCTCTCCTCTCAAAGTGAAGTCATCCATTCCCCGCTTAATGCTGCTGCCAGGCTGCCCTCACTTAGTATGGCTACTCTGGCTCATGCCTCGCTATGGCCTCGAAGCCGCCGCTAACCGGCCAGGTTCCGGGAGGCGCTGTGCAGGATGCAGCCGCCCCCGCCCGCCTCTCCCCTCCCCCACGCCCGCGGCGGCGGCGGCGGCGGCCGGAGCCCGGATGCGGCGCCGTGAGACGGCCCGGGAAGGCGGCGCGGATGGATCCAACATGGCGGCGCCGAGCCTGAGCCAAGAGTGAGGCGGCGGGGCGGCCGGGGTGGGGAGGGGGAGTCGAGCGGGACGGGGCGGGGCCGGGCGGGGCCGCAAAGGGCTCAGGGAAGGCAAGTGGAGGGGGAGGCGGTGGCGGCGTCCAGCCTGAGAACCTCCGGAGAGGAGGTGACGGGACGCTGCGAGGTGGGGGAGGGGCGCGGCCGAGGGGGGCGTGCAGGGGAGGTGGCAACTGTGGCGGAGGGCAGGGGTGGAGGCTTGGGGAGGGGCGTCACCGAGGGCCGGCCGGGCCGGGCCGGGCCAGGCCCGGGGTATTAGAGAGGCCGAGGTGGGGAGCGGGGCTGGAGGCTGCCGGATGGGAGGGAGTGGGAGCAGGAGGGAGAGGCTGTGGGTGCCGGGGGAAGGGGCTTGTGGCATGTGGTTGGAGGGAGGGCTGGACTCAGAGCTGTTGTGAGGAGGTAGGAGAAGGTGAGAATCGGACTTGAGACGTTTCGTGGAAGGAGGTTTTGAAAGTGTTAAATTGCAAGTGGGAGGGGGAAGGGCCTAGGCGAGAATTTGGGTGGAAAAGGAGAGAACGAAGGTTTGGGGACTGGAGAGAGTGTCGATGTGACAAGGCGATGGAGAAAGTGAGAGACGGGGAGGAAAGTTTGGGAGGAAGGGGAATGGGATGGGAGATAGGGCAGTGGAGCTGCACGGGTGATAGCGATTGGGGGCTTTCCCTTCCCCCTGTGGCAGGGAAGAGAGCCGAGTTAAGCAGCATCACTTGCAGCCAATTCTAATTGCCAGGCCCTTAGCTTTTAATAGGGTGGGAAGGGCAGAAGGGAATGGTCATGTGGCTTTGGAGAATTGGGGTTGAATGAGGGTTCAACTGGATTTGCTTTCCAAGAGGCTCTGTAGCTTACTGCTCTCTTGTTTTTCCTGGTTACGGAAAGAAAGGGAAATGAGGAAGCTGGTGTGGAGTGTGGAGCAGTGAAGGACTTCTCTAGTTTTTAGTAATTAGCAGTCCAAGACTGGGGAAACAGACGCGGCTATATTGGAGCTCTGTGTGCTGAAGTCTGAGGAGAAAACAGAAAAGACATTTAGGCAGGCCAATTCAAAGTGTCCTTTGGTTCTCAGACCCTTCTTTGGCTGTTTAAGTGTTGGGAGAGAGGGAGTCTATATACATTGATAGAAAAAACGTTCCCTGATGAAATGTAGATGCTGCCCCAGTGGGTATTTTGTTCTCATTGTGTGCTACTTAGAGGACAGAATAAAGATAAAATTTGAAGGACGGTTCTATCCGAAGTGATAGGAAGATAGTGCTTTCTTTGACTGTAACCATTTTCCTCCCAGTTCTCACTAAAGATGAAAGTCAACAGTAATGTTGTAAGAAAACAGATGGAATAAAGACTTGAGAAGCAAAGTAAGAAAGTTACCAGAGGGTAATGGGCTTTCTTGAAGCCATCCAGTCTGAGACCCTTTTTTGCTTTGAGACATTAGGACTGGAAATTCGTAGAGCTGGTATTTTGTGAATTGACTAACAGGGAGTTAGGGAAGCTTAAAAGTTTTTGTTGTGAGTCAGTTCTTTATCTTGGAGTGGATCAATTTGATTGAAATAGCTTCAAGCTTCTTTGAATTTTTGTGACTGAAATTGACTAACACTGTCCAAGCTCCAAGTTTGACTCCCACCCTCATTTGTTTTTGTTTTTGTTTTTCCGCTGGCTTTGAAACTTGGGCTAGGAAGAGACCTGGGAAATTAAGTTTCTTCCAGAGGTAAGTCTGGAACTTTTTATTGTTTTTCAAACAGCAGAACAGAATGAAAATGGCATGAGCTACGTATTGGGGTAGATGCCAGGGAAAATGAGTTTCCACGCACCCGACTGAGTTCATTAAGATCTGTTTCACTTACTGTCTCTTCGGGCACCTGGAGCTAGGTAGGAGAGAAGAGGGGAAGTTAGGTGGGACAAACACCCCGCTTTGGTTCTTGGTCTTTTTGGTCTGCATTAAGAGGAATACTTTAGCATCTAAAGCTGTACTAATGCACTGTCTACAAAATCTCATCCTTAGGGGACTGCTAAGGTACTTTCAGCACCTGAGAAGCCTTTGCTTTTAGCTTCCTTCCTCTCCCAGTTGTTCAGAGTTCCTGGAATCAACTTTTGAAAACATACTTTGTAAACTTTGACTTGTAGATACTTGGTTATATTTTGCTAGTCCCAACAGCAAGAACATGTTACATCCTCCTAGCATTTCTCTTGTTCTTTTTTCTTCCCATGTAGATTTCACTTGGAGTTTCAAAAGATTCCTCTTTTTCACCTCTTCCTTATCACTTCCCTCTAAGAACTTCTGAGAGAGTGAAGTATCTGTAGTTTCTCCTTGAACCCTCAGTACCCCTTTGGGGAAGAAACCAGATTGGCATTTTCATTTCAAGGCATTACTCTTTTTCATTTCTTTCACCTATCTTACCTCAGGGCATTTGAGGAAGAGTACTTCTGAAAGTATCATCCTGAGATAGGGTGAGACTAGACTGCTTGACCATGGAAACTCAACAGGGAATGACCCTTTAGGAAGAAATTCTACAAATACATGTAGACTGTCGATTGGCCCTGGGTTTACTTAGATCTTCCAAAAGAAAAACAAATAGCCAGGCATGGTGGCGCATGCCTGTACTGCCAGCACTTAGAAAGCTGACGCAGGAGGAGGAATCCAAGCTCCAGGCCAGTCAGGGTTACATACTGAAGTCAAGGCCCCCATGGACAGCTTAGTAAGACAGTGTCTCAAAAACAACATCACCGCTAAACCTAGAACTTGAGAAATAACAGCAATTCACATCATTAGAAATTATTACTGGGAAACTGTAACAAGGGCACCATGTTAGTATCTCAAATAGAGCCAGACAAGCCAGTTGTGAAGATATAGTTTATTAGAGTGTCTCTCAGTATCTTAGTGGTGTTTCAGACGCCTGGATTCGAGTTCTTTATAATCCTGGTTTTAGAGAACATTCTCGCTATGATGCCTATATCAAGTAGAATATCAGTATTTTAGACTGAGCTCCTTTGCTCACTGCCACAGAAAGCTGTGTGTATTTTGGTTTGTGAGGAGGTTGGTCATGTTCTTTCAATCCTGAAGATAGATTTCCAGAACCCCCATCTTAGCTGCTGAGTGAGTTAACTCATAACCCTAGATGATAATTAAGTGAGAGAGCTGCCTATTAGCCTGTGTGTCAGCCTCCTGACATTTCTCCCAAGGACATGGCCTTGGGAAACTTACTTCTGCTATGTTTTGCCTCATTGACTATGAAGTATAAGTCTGATCAGTGACCTAACAAGGAAGGGTCTGCTTCTGGCTAATATCAGAACTTTAAAAATGGCCCTGCATGGGCCGGGGAGTTAGCTCAGTGGTTCCGGCGCCTGTCTTGCAAGCCCAAGGGCCCGGGTTCGATTCCCCGGTAACCACATAACAATACTGGGTGTGGAAACCCACACCCAGCAGCGCGTGGTGGCTCACGCCTGTAATCCCAGCACTCCGGAGGCAGAGGCAGGAGGATTGTGATGTGAGTTTGAGGCTGAGCTCAGGGCCAGCCTGAACCACAAAGCGAGACCCTGTCTCAAAAAACCTAAAAAAAAAAAAAAAAAAAAAAAAAAATGCCCCTGCAGCTTAAATGCAAGATCCTTATGTCTGTCTCGAAGAAGATGGCATTTCTTTTATTGTCACAAAACTCCAGATTGATTTAGGTCAAAGTAGACCTTCTGGGATGGGGCAGAGGGTAGTATAGTCCTACCACCTGCTGTTCACCTGAATGGCAATAGCAGTTGACAGAGGAGCCAAGGCCAAGGTGGGATAAAACTCCATTGTACTAGCTGAACTCAAGAGTTAAATGATCCTGGGCCTGGGATTTAGTTCAGTGGATCCGGCGCCTGCCTTGCAAGTGCAAGGGCCCAGGTTTGATCCCTGGTAACCACATACAACAATGCCAGGCTCAGTGACTCATGCCCACTGGCAGTCAGTACCACATACCACAGGCCAGGTATGGTGGCTCGTGCCTGTAATCCCAGCATTTGGGAGGCAGAGCCAGGAGGATTGCTGTGAGTTCAAGGCTTGCCTGGGGTCGAGCCTGAACTACAAAGCGATACTCTGTCTCAAAAAAAAAAAAAAAAGTTAAATGATCTATGTCTATTGGCCTTTCTTCTCCTCTGAAATACTGTTTGATGGATTGGGTTGAAAAGGACCTAATGGTAATGTCTTCCTTCTCCAGTTCTAGTGTGGAAAATCCAGACATTCTTTTCGCCCTTCACATAGTTCACTCAGAATAGGGTTTCTCATCTCAGTGTTATTGACATCTTGAGCTCGACAACTCTTTGCAATGGGCACTCTCCTGTGCATTATAGGATGTTTAGCAGCAACCCTAGCCTTGTTACCTGATAGTAGCAACCCTTTTCCCCTATGCATGACAATCAAAAGAGTCTCCAGACATTGCCAGATATCCCCTGGGCCACAAATTTGCCCTTGATTGAGAGCCACTGACCAGGAAGCTCTGATAATTCCTAGTATTTTGGATAATTTATCCTAGGATTTATAGGTGGCTAGAAAGGTCCTCCTTTCTCAAACGTAGGGAGTTAACCCTCAGGAGATTGAGGTCTGTTGTAGAACTACATCCATTGATAGATGATTTGGACCATAGTTTTCCCACATTTTATCTCATTTTCCAGAAGCAAAGTATGTGTGGACGCTATTTCCGCATTTCCTGGGTTGTAAGGACCCATCAGTAGGGAATGGTAGGGCAACCTGCTGCTCTGATTGCCTGAATGTGAAACCTGCCCATCTGCTTTCTTTGGGAACCTCATAATCGGCAGCTGGCTGAAGGGAACAGGTGGGATAGGGAACACAGGAGTTGTAGGGGCTCTAAGGAGCTCAGTTTTCTCCCGCTGCCTGCTATGAGCAAGATGTTATTTTCATTTGGCACCCCCATTTGTACCCAGTGAGAGCAGCAGGTGAAACAAGAGAGGAAGGGACAAGGAAAACCAGTCTGTACCTGAATAGCTGTTTTCTGTACTTCAGGTCGGGGCATCTGGATTCTACACTACTTATGTATATGGGTTATAACCTTAAAATAGAAGATAGAATAAAATAGAAGGTTATTTCCTTCCCACATATCAGAACCTGTGGTCTGGTGGTGTGACTTTTTGTAAGGGGGTAAATACCTCTGTGCTTCCGTCTTTGGCTTACTTGCTTCTCAGCTTTCTGAATCCTTATCAGTTTGATTCTCATCCACCCTCTGCTTGTTGCTGGGGATCCAACCCAGAGTGTTACACATCATGAATATGCTTTCCACCATTGAACTACACTCTCCACCTCTCATTTTATAACTCGTCTCATTGATGAATAAGCTGTGGTGTAAACAGTCCCTGTGGCATAGAGGCAGCTCTGGCTAGCTGGATAGATCCATGCTAATAAGTTACCTGTGTCTGTTTTCAATGGAGTCCTCTCACTCTTACACTTCTTAATTGGTATTGGTTGTGGTAATCTCTTAGAGATTAAGTTCAGCTGAACAGCAGATTGTTTTACAAATGCTATGCTCTGTCCACTACTGGGCACTAGGGACATAAGGATGAATCTGATTTAGTTTCTTTTTATGAGTTTATAAGATCTAATTGGATAATAAATACACAAAATAATTTTAGTGCGTTGATATAAAGGAAACACGCAGACTCTTTCTAAGAGGACTCCCTAACCCAGGCTGGGGGTGTAGAGAATCCATTTTGAAGGAGGCATGTGAACCAACTCTTACAGGACTGAGTAGGAGTTAGCCATCTGAAAAGAGTGGTTATGGGGGTGTAGAACAGAGAAAGGAGAGGGGTATTCAGGCAAAGGCAATAGCCTGAAGGAAGGTAGAGAAATAAATTACTAAACATACTGATAATGTTAGAAAATAAAATAGATCAGTGTTAAAGAGAGTGGGGTGTTGTGGGAGATGAGGTTGGATCATGGAAGGCCTGGTGTGTTTTATAAGGAATTTGGAGTGTTGTAGGTAAGGAAGGGTACGTGGTTCTTCTATTTTATTTATTCTTTGGGGATTGAACTCAGGCCCTTGTGCTTCCAGCTGAGCGAAATCCTTCGCCTGGGTACATGATTCTTAAACCCAAAAGTGATGTGGTCTTTTGTGCCCATTAAAACAGGTAACCGAGCTAGATGTTAGGTGGGCTAAGATTGGGGAAAAGGAGAACTCTTAAAATAGGCAGTTGCAGTAGTCCAGGTGAGAGAGCTTTGGAGTATAAACCATGATAGTGGCAATACTGGTGAAGAGAGGGGCAGATTTAAGAAATAGAAACAGCATCAGTAGGAATTTAGCATCAGTTGGGTGACTGGAGGTTGTGAGCAGAGGATGATGGGATCAGAACACCTGGTGGTGGTGGTGCTAGCCGGGCAGTAGAATAGATGACTAGAGTGGAGGTGAAAGTTATTAGACCAGAAGGCTGAAAATAGCTGGGTCGTTGGCATTACTGAGGATGGTAGAGGAACTCTGTGAATCAAATGCCAAATTATATAATGTCTATAGAGCTGTCAAGTTTTGGTGACTGTCATTAACCCTCTGAGCAGTTACACTTTTAGACTGGGATTATTAAAATAATGGAAGTTTGTAGGAGTTGTGTCTGAGACATAGGTCAAGAATGCTTAGTATCTTTAGTCTTTTTTTTTTTGAGAGAAGTTCTTGCTATATTGTGGCCATCCTTGAACTCACTAACCCAGACTGTCCTTGAATTCACTGTGATCCTCGTGCCTAAGCCTCCCAAGTGCTTGGATTACAGGTGTACACCATACACCCAGCTCTTTAAAGTCTTTTTCAGGATCATTTATATAAGATATACAAAGAAGTATGTATATGGCGTGTGTGTGTGTGTGTGTATAGTAATGGTTAAGAATTCAGTGAGCGGGCTGGGGATTTGGCTCAGTGGTTTCAGCAATGTCTGCCTGGCAAACACAAGGTCCCAAATTTGATTCCTGGTACCACATACCACAGTGCCAAACGTAGCTCCCGCCTGTTATTCCAGAACCCAGGAGGCAGAGGCAGGAGGGTTGCTGTGAATTTGAGGGTAGCCTGGGCTACATAGTGATTTCAGGGCCAGCCTGAACTACAAAGCAAAACCTTGTCTCAAAAACCTTAAAAAAAAAAAAAATTACCAGGACATAAAATCCCATAGTTGTTCTTTAATACAAAATACTTCTGCTTGACATAATGCTACATGCCAGTGACCCCTGCTACCTGGGTGGCTGAAGCAGGAGGATCATAATTTTGAGGTCCAGTCCCGGGGATATAGCTCAGTGGTTCTGGCACCTGTCTTGCAAGCACAAGGGCCTGGGTTCAATCCCGGTAACCACATAACAATACTGGATGTGGAGACTCACGCCCCGCAGCAACCAGTACCACATACCGCAGTGCTGGGCGTGGTGGCTCACGCCTGTAATCCCAGCACTCGGGAGGCAGAGGCAGGAGGATTGCTGTAATGTGAGTTGGAGGCTGAGCTCAGGGCCAGCCTGAACTACAAAGCGAGACCCTGTCAAAAAAACCCTGAAAAAACCAAAAAAACAAAAGAAATAATTTTGAGGTCCACCTGGGCAACTTAAGGAGACTCAGAAAAGCAAGAAGGGAGTATAGTCAGTGCTCCCTGGGGTCAGTGCCATGAGAAATAAGCAAAAATCACAAGCGCACACAAATAAGTTTCAACTAAGTATGTTTGTTCCTCGATGTCTTAATACTATCTCAGTGTTACTGATGGGTGTGTTTGCCTGTGATAAAAACGGAAAATCCTGGTTATATACTAAATTATATAAGGTACCTGGAGGGCCAGGGATTTAGCTCAGTAGTTCCGACACCTGCCTTGCAAGTGCAGGGACCTGGGTTGATCCCCAGTAACCACATACAATAATGCTGGGTGTGGAGACTCACACCCACCAGCAATGAGAACCACATACCACAGTGCTGGGCATGGTGGCTCGAGCCTGTAATCCCAGCGCTTGTGAGGCAGAGGCAGGATGATTGCTATGAGTTCAAAGCAGAGCTCAGGGCCAACCTGAACTACAAAAGCGAGACCCTGTCCAAAAAAAAAAGGTACCTGGAAAACAGAACTCATAAAAAGAATCACCATAAAAATTCATTTTCCCTCTGACTTTTGTACAGTGCACTGGGGATTATAGCTGCTGAGCAGAGATTCTGGAAAGCACTGTGTTCCTGAGCCCCCAGCATGGCGGGGCTAAAGCGGCGGGCTAGCCAGGTGTGGCCGGAAGAGCACGGCGAGCAGGAGCATGGGCTGTACAGCCTGCACCGTATGTTTGACATCGTGGGTACCCACCTGACACACAGGGATGTGCGTGTGCTTTCCTTCCTCTTTGTCGACGTCATTGATGACCATGAGCGTGGACTCATCAGAAATGGACGTGACTTCTTACTGGCCTTGGAGCGCCAGGGCCGCTGTGACGAGAGTAACTTTCGCCAGGTGCTGCAGCTGCTACGCATCATCACTCGCCATGACCTGCTGCCCTACGTCACCCTCAAGAGGAGAAGGGCTGGTGAGGGATTTGGGGTGGCTGGGAGCAGTGGAATCAGGGAAGAGTTCTGGGGGGCCTGCAGTGAAGCACAGGAGTTCATGTGGGAGGAGGTCTTGACTTTGGGGAGTACCTAGGATAGTCACAAAGCCCGCTGGCAGAAATGAGGGCTGTACTTTCCCCTGATCAACTTTTCTCCCCACTACAGTATGCCCTGACCTTGTAGACAAGTATCTGGAGGAGACGTCCATTCGCTATGTGACCCCAAGAACCCTCAGTGATCCAGAACCGAGGCCTCCCCAACCCCCCAAAACAGGTGAGGAGGTATTTCTCCTAATTTCCATAACTAAGCAAGAAGACACTGATCATATCACACTACTGGTTTTGCCAGCTCACTTGAGGGGATGCTGTCCTCCTCATATCTGACCCCATAAAAAACTCAGGTGAGGGGCCGGGGAGTTAACTCAGTGGTTCCGGCGCCTGTCTTGCAAGCGCAAGGGCCCGGGTTCGATTCCCCGGTAACCACATAACAATACTGGGCGTGGAGACCCACACCCAGCAGCAACCAGTACCACATACCACAGTGCCGGGCGTGGTGGCTCACGCCTGTAATCCCAGCACTCGGGAGGCAGAGGCAGGAGGATTGCTGTGATGTGAGTCGGAGGCTGAGCTCAGGGCCAGCCTGAACCACAAAGCGAGACCCTGTCTCAAAAAATCAAAAAAAAAAAAAACAAAAACAAAAACCTCAGGTGAGGTGTAAATGCTTCCTTGGTGCCTGTGTGCATTGCGTCCTTTCAGGTCACTGCACTGATAATGGTGTCAGTGCTAAATGTATGATTCCTTCACATTCCTGGAAGAGTGTTTAAATTTTTGCCTTTACCTAACCATACTTCCTTCTCTTCCCCTTTGTTGCTAGTGCCTCCCCATTATCCTGTCGTGTGCTGCCCCACTTCGGGTCCTCAGATGTGTAGCAAGCGGCCAGCCCGAGGGAGAGCCACACTTGGGAGCCAGCGGAAACGCCGGAAGTCAGTGACACCAGATCCCAAGGAAAAGCAGACATGTGGTGAGGAAGTTCGTACATCCCAGAGGGGGAGTAGGCTCCAGGGAAATGGGACTGCAGGGATACTGGGCAGCTTATGTTCGGTGCAAAGCTCACATCGACTGCTGTTGCAGTGAGGTCGAACGCTTCGGTCTCCACAACTTTGTCTTCGTGGTGGGATCCCTTTCAACTCTCTAGAGTTAACACTCAGAGGGGTGGCAATGTGACATCCTTGTTGTAGGAGGAACCAAGTATTAAAGTGAGCTATGATGCCTGTAAGGAAACTGTCTCCTCCAGGGAGGGGATTGTTTTTTTTCTTTTTTTTTTTTGAGACAGGGTCTCTCGCTTTGTAGTCCAGGCTGGCCTTGAGCTCAGGCTTAAACTCACATCACAGCAATCCTCCTGCCTCTGCCTCTTGAGTGCCGGGATTACAGGCGTGAGCCACCACGTCTGGCACTGTGGTATGTGGTATTGGTTGCTGCTGGATGTGAGTCTCCATGTCCAGTATGGTATGTGGTTACCAGGGAATCGAACCTGGGCCCTTGTGCTTGCAAGACAGATGCCGGAACTACTGAGCTAAATCCCCGGCCCACAGGGGTCTGTTTTTGAATGATACAAATAATGCTGATCTGATCATAGCCCGTTTAAGGAAACCTCCTGCCTTTAGCCAAGGATTTTCAGAGATTTGTAGAAAAGAACTACTTCTGAGCAAGAGGTAGAGAAGCTGTCAGTTCTCTGCTTCTTTTCAGCTTTCAGACTTACATTGTAACTTATTCCTCACTGTAACCATTTTGCTCCCGCCTTTTCTTTCCCGTAGACATCAGACTGAGGGTTCGGGCTGAATACTGCCAGCATGATACTGCTCTGCAAGGCAACGTCTTCTCTAACAAGCAGGACCCACTTGAGCGCCAGTTTGAGCGCTTCAGCCAGGCCAACACCATCCTTAAGTCCCGGGACCTGGGCTCCATCATCTGTGACATCAAGTTCTCTGAGCTCACCTACCTCGACGCATTCTGGCGCGACTACATCAATGGCTCGTTACTAGAAGCACTTAAGGGTGTTTTCATCACAGACTCGCTCAAGCAAGCTGTGGGGCACGAAGCCATCAAGCTGCTCGTGAATGTGGATGAGGAGGACTATGAGCTGGGCCGACAGAAACTCCTGAGGAACTTGATGCTGCAGGCATTGCCCTGACCTTTCCCCTTCTCACTTCTCTGGGGACTCTTCCCACCGCCCGCCTCTGGAGCTTACATACGGTTCTGGGGTTTGTTCTCTGCCCTTCCAACCAATCACACCCCTGCCTTTTTTTTTAAAGGAAAAGACAAAGGAGCGTGGAAGTGGTGTTCCCCAGCCCTCTCCGCACCCATGTGCCTGGGCTTACCCTGGTCCCCATTCCCACCTACCCCAGTGTGTGTCTGCAGCCACCTCACCACTGAGCCGTAAGACAAACATGTAGGGAGATGCAAAGTCTATAGGACACAGTCTTTGTAAGGAATTGAAGTGAACACTGCTTTTGGTGCATTGAAGGGTTATCCAATACTTCTGGCTTTATGAGGGCTCTTCAGTTTTGTGTGAGAAACCAAAGGGCTGTGAGTAAGGGAGCTGTACGGAAGGTGGGATTCTGAAGTGCGTTGCGGACATCGATCACTACCCTCTTCCAAATTATATAATTTTTAAGAAACAGAAGCTGTGGCCCTTTCCACTCTCTCCTGGCCTCTGGTGCTGCTCCTCTCTGCCTTCTTTTCTCTATTCAAACTGCTGCCTGGTGTGGCTCCTTCCTTTCTCCCCGTTGTCAGTCCCTCTTAAAAGGGAGTAACATAAGAGACCTTGCTCAGCCTCACCACCCCTCCCAACTGTGATAGGTGTGTGTATGTGCACATACACAGGGTGGACAGAGAAGAGGCTGCTGATGGAAACACTCCCCCAAAGAGGGAAAGGGGGACTGTGACACTTTCCATGTCCAAGTGAGAATAAATAACGTACCCTGCAGCCCTTCTCCCCTTTGCTTTCTTCTGGCTTGGACAAAGGGCACCGTAGGAGAAAGTGAAGTGATCAGTATTGACTCTTTTTTCCTTTCCCACTTTCCTACCCACCCTCCCACTCCCAGGCCTGGGAGAATGGGGCTGGGACATGCACTGAGTGTTGCACTTTTTTTTTTAGGTAGGGAGATATGTTGAATGAGCCAGGAGGCCTAGAACTGGAGCCTGGTCCGGCAGGTACAATACCACCTCCCCATCCAGCTCCCAAAGGAGATGTCCAGACACAGACTTTGATTATTATATTTCTTTTCAATGCTAGTGCTGGTCAGCCCTCAGCGTAACTTCAGTTTTCATGAAATAAACAATGACTATATAAAATTCCACTTTTCTGAAGCTGAACTCTGAGCTCAGGTGAAAGCCTTCTCCTTGCCCAAGAAGGTGAGCCGTGAAGACAGGCTTCACGGGTTCAGTGAAGACAGTCAAGGTTTTCAAGTGAGGGGAGCTGTGCCTGGGTCCTGCCTGCAAGTCACAGCAGCAGCACCTCACAGTGGGGGTCTCAGCTTGCAGAAGTCAAAAACCTTAAGACAGTGGTTGACCCAGACTGCCGTAGAGGTCAGGCCTGCGGTGCTGAAACACGGGCAGATGTTGGCGCACCTGCTGCAGGTAGTTGAGGTCGATACGGGCGAGGCAGAGGCCTGGCCCCTCGGAGCAGTGGGCCACAACTGTTCCCCACGGGTCTACCACCATGCTGTGGCCATAGCTTGCTCTCTTTTCATGGTGACGTCCACACTGTGCTGCTGCCACTACATAGCACTGGGTTTCAATGGCACGGGCCCTCAGCAGCGCCTGAGGGTGAGATGAGAAACGCGTGAACAGAGCAGCTAGTGGGGAAGTGACAGGAAATGGTCACCTGGCCTGCTATGGCCATTCTGATGACTGCCTACGAATGGCTTAACGATTGACTACATTATTCTGTAACTTACAAGCCACAACTCTCTGGTGATGAATTTTCTCAGTGAGAAGAGGAAGAAAACCAACTTGTAAAGTCATGGGGGTACAGAGTGGATGAAGTTAAAAGAAAGTCCCTGTTTTTGTTTTTTTGAGGCAGGATCTCACTTTATATTTCAGGATGGCCCTGAACTATGTAGCCCAGGCTAGCCTTGAACTCACAGCAGTCCTGCCTCTGCCTCCTGAGTGCTGGGATTATAGGCGTGAGCCAACTCGCCTGGCAGAAAGTCCTTACGTTTTGAAGCAGTGTCTTACCTCCCAGTGGGCTGGGCCTGTAATAAGTCCGAAAGCTGAAGGGTAGGTAAGTATTTCTGCTCCAGCTTGAGCCAGTGCCAGAGAAAGTTCAGGGAAACGCATGTCATAGCAGATAGCCAGGCCAATCTGAAATGAAAAGTAGCACACTTAGTGTCCCCATTGTCACAGCATCTATTATGTCCAGCATCCCACTCCTTAGGGCTTTTTATCTTCTGGTACTACTTCAGCGTAGTCCTGTTCTCCACCCCCTCCATCCCCCACCTTCATGCTCACAACTCCGACCTTGCCTGCTGGGGTGCTGACAGGTGACTCAAGATTGGGCCCAGGTATGGTAGAGTTGCTTTCACGCATAGGTTCCTGCCCTGGAACCTCTACATCACACAGATGTGTCTTCCTGTAAGTGGCCACTACTGATCCTATAATGAGAAGTAGAAGAGGGGTGGGGATGTAGCGCAGTGACACCACGCCTGCCTCAGTAACACCAAGTCCTGAATTTGATCCCCAGTACCGCGAAAAAAAAAAAAAAAAAAGGTCATTGCTAGTGCTTTCGTTGCGGGCTTAGCTATTTTTCCTCCTGAGGAGGAGACAGTTTATAAGCTCAGAAGTCCAAGCACCTCTAAAATCTTTGGCCAAGGAAATGAGAGGAATAAATAGTTCTGAAGAATCTAGGTACAACAGTCCAGGCAGAGGCAGGCTAAAGGGCCATGAGGTCTCACCCTTGCTGTTCAGAAGCACATGACAATTGTAGATTTTCTGAGTCTGCTCCCAGTCGTGGCCGCGCTCATGGAAACCACCCAAGGACAGCCAGAGTCCACATTCCCTGGGGGGAGGGGACACTGACAACTCTTCTCAAGGCTTTACCCCCCTCTGACAATCCAGGGACTTGAGCCAACAAAGATTCTACTTCCCATTCCCCATTACCTGGCAAGCCGGGTATAATCTTCCAAAAGCCTCCCGCCCAGTGGCTCAGACAGGCGTACTGTCTCTGAAGGGTCTCGAGCAATGAAGTCAAACGCCTCGGGCAGGAAAGCCAGGCAGGCACCGAGCCGGGCAGCCTCTCTAACCAGCTCAGCACATGATTTAAAGTTCTGTTGCTTATCTGGTGTTGATGTTACCTGGCACACGGCCACTAGGGGCAGTTCCCAGGAGGACGAGGAGCTAGCCATGGCTCTGGGCCTGTGGATGGCATAGGAAGGGATCTCAGGTTTCCTACCATGGAGAACCCCAAGTTTAAGGGTGGGGTCAGACCGGGAGGCAGGAAAGCAGGACTCTTTGATGATGCTCTTAAAGAGAATACTAACCCAGGACCGGTGGGGCTTTTCACCAAATGCTCTGCGGACAGCTGACGCCTCCCACCATCCAGTTACACTGAATATCTACCGTGTGCCAGGCGCTGAGGACAAAACAAAACATGTTACCTGGACTGAGCACAAAGTACTGAGAATCCACGTGTTCGGAGTCCAGGATACAGAAGGGACAGGAACTGGTTAGTGATGAAGCCCAGCCTGTGGAAGGTGAGAAATCAGGACGTCAACCCCTGCAAGCAAAACATTTCTAGGGCTTTCTGAGGTCTCTTACTGAGTGAATCACGGCCCTGCCAGTAGAGACACCCCCAAGTCTTTACTGGAAGTATGGGCTATGAGAGGAGATCATACGGTAAGGAAACGGAGGAGACTCTGGTCAGTGTCTTAATATCTCAACTTCCAGTGATCTCAAAATAAACTGAATCCCTTTTCTTCCTCCAAACGTTTCCAAGGTCCAAAAGTCACCTCCAGGAAACCTAAGCTTTCCGAAGCCTCTCTCTCAATTGTGCGCTCGCACAGTTTATTGACTCATAGCATATTGCCCTTCTTACACCAAGGCTTCTGTGGGGAAGTTCACGCTCCCTCGCCCTCTACCACCCCAAGGTGGGGAAGGGGCACAGGACCAGACTGAAGCCCAAGCCCCCTACCCTAAGGGTAGCCCGCCTTCCCCGCCTGTCTTTGGAGCGGAAATCTCTGTTGCACAAGTTAAGGCACCGCAGGTAGAATTCACCGCAGCAGAAGGGGTAGTGAGTAGCTCCTACATGAAAATGCTGCCAAAACCATTCACAGGACAGGACCGGAACAGCAGGAGCCAGCGGCACCCCGGCGGGTGGGCGGTAACTCCCGAAGCGGATGTGACGTAAGGGCGGGACTACGCAAGGCCGGAAGCCTGGCAGGCTGCGAAGATGGCGGAGAACAGCGGTCGCACTGGCAAGAGCAGCGGCAGCGGCGCGGGGAAGGGGGCGGTGTCGGCCGAGCAGGTGAGGAGTCCAGAACTCGCCGGAGGGCACCTTGCTGGGCCTGGAGTCGAAGCGAGGAGGGAGGGAGTGCCTGCGGCTTGTGCGGGCCTTTACTTCATCCCCACGTTGGAGGCCCCCGGAGGGGAGGGTCTTTGAAGAAGTCGGCCGAGCCTCTCGAGAGAGAGTGGGCGGATAGTAGATGAGCACCACGCCCCCTGGTGCTGGGAGTCGGGAGAAAAACTAAGCCTGACACGCAGGATCTGGGAAGATGACCAGGTCTGAAGGCGAGTGGAGCGTCGCCTTCCCTGCCACCCTTCAGCGCCCTGAACGTGGTGTGATTGACCGGGGCAGCACGTACAGAAGCCCTGAGCACTAATTAGCGGGCTGGTTGTGTTATCTGGTACGTGATTCTGAAACTACGTTGACAGTGTCCGTCATTCTGCAGAATCACGTGACTCACATACTCCAACAGGCCAGGGTTTTATACTATTTTGGTTCGGGAGTCATTAGTGGATTGAGTTTCTTCGGAGACCATTAACCCTAACAGTTTCCTGACATGGGGAAACATGTGGCGTGACAGATTAATTAGAAGGCCCTTTGTGGCATTGGAAGCCTGGACTGCTAATAGCAGGGCTTCCGTTTAATAGGAATGGGAGAAATCTACGTGACAGAAATGAAAACCGTTAGCACTTTCACGACAGGTCTAATTCATATGTCAGGCTGCTCCATGGCTTGAACTACTCACTGTTGGTCATGCAGGATTGTACCTCTGGCGGCTTTTAAATTATTTTTTAAAAGACCTATAGAAGTCACTAGATCCCTTTGTATCACCAGCCCCACCGATGGGACAATATTCCATGTACCACCCGTGGGTCAAGCCGGCAGGCAAATGTTAAGCAAGTTATAGTATTTTGCTTTATTTTTTGAGACAGGGCCTCACAGTATAGTTCATGCCAGTCTTGAACTCACTATGTAGTGCAGGCTGACCTTGAACTCAGTGTCCCTGCCGCCTCAGCCTCCTGAGTGCTGGGGTCACAGGTGTGGGCCACTATGCCCAGGTAGTTACAAAATTTTAATCATAGATTCACTAATCAGTTATTTATTGAGCAATTAATATAGGCAAAAGTATTTGTAGAAGATTTTTAAAAACTGCCCTACAGTTGAGCCTTGTGGCCCAAGGAGGCTGAGGTTGGAGGATCATAAATGGGAGCCCAGCCTGGGCAATTTATTGACTTAGGGAGACCTTGTCTCAAAATAAAACATTAAAAGTACTAGGTTTGTTGATGCATGCTTATAATCACAGCACGGCTGTGAGGCAGGAAAATCACTGAGTTTAAGGTCACCCTGAACTACATACGTTGTGAGACTCCCCCCATCTCAAGAAACTAAAAATTAACATTTTTTTTTTAAAAAGCACTAAAGTTGTAGGTTAGTATGAAAACCCTGGGTTCCATATTCAGTTTGCATGTGTGCTTGTGCACACAGAAACACACACACACACACACAAATAAAAACCCAAAACTGTATTCTACCATCAAAGAGCATAGTCTGATGGGTAAATACCATATGCAAAAAGCTAATGTGAGGCAGAAGCTGTTTGGGTTTTTGTGGCCACAGGTGATTTAACCCAGGGACCCAAGTGTACAAGGCAAGTGTTCTACTTGGGACTGAGCTACATCCCCATTCCAGAAGATACAAATTTTCTAAGAAAAGTATACAGTGCTGTGGGATTTGCGCGGGGAGAAGAAGAGGTCATTTATGACATAGTGGAATGAAAGAACCTAACATTTTTTTTGTGGGTCTGCTGTGTCCTAGGCCCATGATGACAGCCTTTTAGGAATTCAGTGATAAATAGCCAGCTGCAGCATGCTTGCCGTAAGTTTGCCTCTACTGTACCTAGGCATTCTAGAGAAAAGGAAACATGTAAATGAAGCAGTCCTAATGTTGCTCAGAGACTCCTCATTTTAGAAAAAACAATAAAGGTTTGTGTCTCTTCTTTATGACAGTAGAAGAGAGACTCCCAACTGGGATTTGGCAGGTGGGTGGAAGGGGAAACTGTGGTAGAGAGGGATGGGTAAGCATTCTTTTTTTTTTTGAGACAGGGTCTCACTTTGTAGTTCAGGCTGGCCCTGAGCTCAGCCTCCAACTCACATCACAGCAATCCTCCTGCCTCTGCCTCCCGAGTGCTGGGATTACAGGCGTGAGCCACCACGCCCGGCACTGTGGTATGTGGCACTGGTTGCTGCTGGGCGTGAGTCTCCATGCCCAGTATGGTATGTGGTTACCGGGGAATCGAACCCAGGCCCTTGCGCTTGCAAGACAGGCGCCAGATCCACTGAGCTAACTCCCCGGCCCCCCTAAATTTTTTTTTTTAAATTTTGACACAATCCCTCACCGATTTGTCCAGGCTGGTCGTAAACTTGTGATACTCCTGAGCCAGGAATGTAGCTCAGTGGTACCGTGCCTACCTCACAAGCGTAAGGTCCTGAATTTGATCTTGATACCTCAAAAACAAGAACAAAGACTTGTGATACTCCTTTGGCCTCCCCTGTAGCTAGGATTATAGATATGTGCCACTATACCTGGCTTGGTTTATAAATTTTAATACAAGAATTTAAATTAGAAATCAGAGGGTTGAACTTTTGTTTTGTTTTTTTTTTTTAGGTTTTTTGAGACAGGGTCTCACTTTGTGGTTCAGGCTGGCCCTGAGCTCAGTCTCAAACTCACATCACAGCAATCCTCCTGCCTCTGCCTCCCGAGTGCTGGGATTACAGGCGTGAGCCACCACGCCCGGCACTGTGGTATGTGGTACTGGTTGCTGCTGGGGTGAGTCTCCACACCCAGTATTGTATGTGGATACTGGGGAATCGAACCCAGGCCCTTGCGCTTGCAAGACAGGCGCCGGAAACGCTGAGCTAACTCCCCAGCCCGGGTTGAACTTTTGAACCATTAAAAAAAAGAAAACACAGTCATAGGTGAAAATCATAATTATCTGGGCCGGGGGGTTAGCCCAGTGGTTCCTGTGCCTGTCTTGCAAGCACAAGGACCTGAGTTCGATCCCGGAAACCACATACTATACTGGGCGTGGAGAAACGCCCAGCAGCAGCCAGTGCCACATACCACAGTGCCGGGCGTGGTGGCTCACGCCTGTCATCCCAGCACTCGGGAGACAGAGGCAGGAGGATTGCTGTGAGGTGAGTTTGAGGCTGAGCTCAGGGCCAGCCTGAACTACAAAGCGAGTCTCAAAAAAAAACAAAAAACAAAAAAACCCCACACTTTTAAAAAAATAAAGAAAATCATAATTATCTGTAATTTGTACAGAAAGTGAAAAAATAAATGGAACAAGGGGTGGTGGGAAAAAGTTATTTCAGGAGACTGAGGAAATGTAATAAACAAACCAAAGCCTGTTGCATTTTGATTTGGTTTTTGAGACAGGGTCTGGCTATGCAGTTCATGTCATTCTCCAACTCTGTGATTCTTCTACCTCAGTCTCCCCACTGCTGGGATTACAAACGTTTTCCACCATGCCCTATGCAGGCTGTTTCTTGTCTGTTTGCTTGTTTTGTGGTACCAGGGATTAAACTCAGGCCTTTGTGCTTCCATGGTAGGCATGGTACCAACTTGAGCTAAATCCCCGGCCCAGGCTGTTTCTTGATTAATGTTCTCTGGCTTTTTTGTTCAAGAGAGAACATCGAGTAAAAAATGCTTTTTAAAGTTTTTATCATTGTATGGATGTGAGCCACACTTGTCCTTTTCAGATACAATGGACGTGAGTAACACATTGTGCTAGGCCCTTTGTTTTGTCACTGTTACTTAATTATTGCCATTTGAATTGAGACTTGAGTCTCAGAGACTCTGGATAACTTGTCCAGAATCAATAACTGGTATAACAGGCATATTAATGGCGGAATCCAAGAATCAGACAAATCTGTTTTCCTACTTGTACCATGATTATATTAGAGCTAATTGAACCGAGCCCCGAAACAAATAGAATACAAATAGGGAATAGGAGATGAAGAGAAGAGTTGGGGAAAGCATAGACTGATATAAAGTTTAGTAACTATTTGGTGTAGCTAAGTCATGAGGTACGTACAAGTTAGAAGAACATGCTCCTAGCTGGACATGATGGTGCATGCCTGTAATCCCAGCACTGTGGGAGGCTGAGGCAGTGAGTTCAGAGCCAGGCTGGGATACATAGTTCAGGACTAGCCTAGACTACACAGTGAGAACCTCGCTCATAAAACAAAATAAAATCAAAATAACAAATGGAAAAGAGTGAGAGATATAGCTCAATATGAAAGTTTTGGTTTCAATCCCTAGTACCACACACACACACAGTGTCATAAGTAGTCCTTACAGCATATTAAATGAAGTTTTTGAGTACATAACAAAGAGTGTGGGACATTTTAGTATTAGTACTGAGGAACTTACAGAAAGATATATCTATTAATGCTTTTCCTATTATATTAAACATGTTTACTTTAGAAAATGTAGAAACAATTTAGGAAGTAAGTCACCCATAATCCTACTGTCCGGTGGTAAGTGTTCTTACCATTTAGGCCTATACCTTTTGAGGAGTCTTCCCTTTCCTCTATGCCATTGTATATATGTGTGTGGATGGAAGTGTCCCAGTCTATTTCCTGTTGCTGTGACAGGATCCCAGAGACTGGATAGCTGTAACTTCTGGAAGCTTGGGGATTCCATGGGCACAGTGTTCAGCATCTGTCAAGGTCATTAGTACATGGTACAAAGTGAAGGATACGTGAGCTGAGCCCTTGTTGAAGGGAGAAAGTGGGAGGGACAGCTTCACTTTATAACAAGTTAGCAGCAGAGTATGGGCGAATTGGGAGAGTCCAAGAATAGGGAGATCATTTAGAAGATGAATGTAGTAGCTTGGACCAGAAGATAATAAGGCCTGAACTAGGATGATGTCAAAGAGCCTAAGAGAAATTGCTAAGTATATGCTTTGTAGTTGGTGATGTACGGGCGCGTTTAGAGATGAAATGAGAGAGTTAGCACCAGCAGGAACGGGAACAATTTAAAGTGACCTGTTCGGCATTCAGCAGCCTGGCCTGAGTGTATCTGTGCTACATTTAGGTATGTAATGATCTGTTAGACAGATGCCTCTAAAGAGATTCAGAAAAGAAGTAATGCTGGGTGTGCTGCCACATGCCTGTAATCCTTCCTCTCTTCCACTAAGGAGGCTGAGGCAGGAGGATGTTTAAGGTCAGATTGAACTGCATATCAAGCCTCTGTCTCAAAAAAAAAAAAGTAACTTGCTCGTGGTCAGATTTTGAAGGCTTTTCTGTATGACACACAAACTTCTTTCTCTAAAGGCTGAGAATGTGGCTTCCCTAGTTTGTGTGAGGTTCTGGGGTTGATGCCAGGCTCCTCACAAAACAACAAAAGTCCCTCTTACTTTAACTTATCAGGAGTGTGGGTTTTCAGGCGGTTGTTGAAAGGCAGAGGTAGCTAAGAATGTCAACTGAAGTAGTGTGGGTATTAAATCTTAGATCCTGTTTCCATTGGAGGAGTGAGGGAGGAAGAAAGCGAAAGAGTGGAGAGAGGACTCGTAATGGCTTTTAGTGGGTGGAGTCCAGGGATGCTACCAAACATTGAAAAATGCATAGTACAGCCCTAACTAAAAGAAAAATCTAGCCCCAAATGTCAGTGCCAGTGTTCAGGAACCCTGTTCAATGCTATACTAGCTCCCTTTACAAATGGAGAAGAGTAGAAGTAACTCAGTCATCTAACAAGTACAGTAAATGGCAAAACTGGGATTTGAACCCAGGTCAGCAAGTTTGGGCTCTTGCCTCATAGTGTGGCCACTTACAGGGAAAGAGTCTCAAGAAGTTGAACCCTGAGAAAAGATGATTCAGTTATGCAGTTATTTATGTAGGAGGCCATTCAAGATTTTTGAGGATTGTTTGCTAACCCAGTAAGACTTTAGTTTTGTTACATACAGAAGACAATTAGAAGGCAGTTTAGAGTGGATTGGGAATGAAGCAGAAGCAGTGAATATATAGTACTAGAAAGCTGAATGAAGAGAAGGGCTGAATATTATTACTGGATACAGTGCTAAAGTCAAAGTTTTCTTTAGCTAGGTGTAGTGGTGCATGTCAGTAATCCCAACCTTTGGGAGGCTGAGGCAGGAAGATCACCATGAATTCCAAGCCAGCCTAAGCTACATAGTGAGTTCAAAGCTTTCCTGAACTACATAGTAAGACTCTGTCTCCAAAAAAAGAGAAAAAAACCACACCTCAAAAACAAAATGAAAAGTTTTCTTTGATAGAGTTGAGTACATTTGTCATAAAGGATGTGCATGAACTGAAAAGGTTAATCAGTGGAGCAGTATCTCAGGAAATGCTTTTCCAGATGCATTTGGTCACTATTCTCTGCTCACCCTATTCTTCACTGAATCCAAGAGGAGTGGTTGCCATGTAAGTGTGAAGACCAAAGGACATTGGGAAGGATGATTGTAGATCTTTTCCTTAAGTTAATTATGTTAGTTTACTTTCTCTCATTGCAGAAATAAATACTTGACACCTAAAGTTAAAGGAGGAACGGTTTATTTAGCTCAGTTTGTAGAGGTTTCTTTTTTTTTTAAAGTTTTTTTTTTTTTTTTTAGGTTTTT
>PVIR01028100.1:0-22294 GCA_004026965.1 Petromus typicus
AAATATTTTTAAAATCTATTATTTCACAAGCTCTGTTTTAATTTTCATGATTTCTCTACCTACATTATTCTCCAGGTTCTTCTGGTTTTATTTCCAAGGTAAAAATTTTGAGGTGAACAACAAAATGGAAATGCTATCCTAAGCATAATGCCTGCCAGCTTACCATTTGATGTATTCTTTCCTTTTTAAACTTTAAAATATTATCTATTCTACTTCCTGTATGTCTAAGTTACTTTGTCATTTTCTGGGACAAAATACATAGCACTCACTATTTAAAGGAGGAAAACTTTATTTTAGCTCACAGTTTGCAAAGGCTGTAATCGATTGTTAGCCCATTCCAAGACTGGTTAATATGGCAGAAGAGAGTGACAAGGAGAAACAGTCTGTGTCCCAGCAGCCAGGGAAGCAGCTGAAGATCAAGGAGCAGGAAGAATATATATTTCCAGGCCATGCCCATGGGGCCTCACCTCTTCCTGCTGGTTTCATCTCCTAGCATCACATCCATGATCCGATATCCCATATCCATGATCCAGTCACCTCCCAAAAGCTCCACCTATGAGTAGATAAGGCTATGGGGACATTTTAGGTTCAAATCATAACATACTATTAAATAGTGATTCATATAATTTTAAGCTGCCTACAGAGATTCTCAAATAAAGAACTTATTGATAATTCAAAATATTGTATTTTGCACAAATAAACATTCACAGTAACTCTCTTTAATAGTAGCATTATAGATGTGTCTATCTGGAGGTGTTGTATGTGTAACTAGACCTAATCACTTTGTACTCATTTTTTCCGATTGCTTAGTAACATTGTATACTTACTGCATAGTAGATTGGTAGTTTGAAAATCAACAAATAGAGCACATAACTAGTTGATTCCATTTCACTTATAAAATTAAATGCATTTTGTAATTTTTCCTTAAATTTTACTTTCTTGGGAAGAGAATAATTAATATTCCATGAATAACAATTTTTACATATTTCAAGTATTCTTCTTGCATTCCACTTACGTAAGTTATGGTTATATCTACATCATGCTAAAACTTGTGGAATAAAATTAACATTAATACTGAGTTCTATTTATTCATGAAAATTTTCTAAAATTCTTTTAAGAAGCCAAAGTTTATGCTAAGTGCTGACATTAATCAATGTCTTCAAATTCTAAAGTCTGAAAGAAATCAATGTCTCATTTTCTAATTATTAGTTTCAATATTCATTTAACAGTAATCAAGACCAAAAACCTTGGAGTTGGTTCTCTGCATTTGTTTTTTATTTTTATTTATTTTTATTATTTTTATTCATACATGTTTGTAATCTTAATGATTACACTCCTCGTGGAAGTTGGTACATATGTTTAACATATTTTAATTCTTTTTATCCCTTTCCACTCTTTGCCACCACCCCTTCACTTCTTGTCCATCACATTTGCAAAAGACTCATCTTCCTAGTTCCTCTTATTTATCTTTCACTTAGTACAAATATAAAGTACCACATGATATTTGTGTCTGATTTATCTCTCTTAATATTAAGGTCTCAATGTGCATCTATCTTCTAACAACTAACTCAGGTTTATCCTTCCTAATGGAAGAGTAGGACTCCACATTTTCATCTGTTTAGCTGAAGGTGGACATAAAGAACACTTAAAAGATTTATCTATAATGATCATGCTGTTATAAATATCAGTATACATGTATCATTGTAATATGATATCTTTAACTTTTTCAGGAAGATACTTAAGGGGAATAACTATGCCAAGTGGAATTTCTATTTTTGATTTTTTTGAGGTATCCTATACTGATTTCCACAGTGGTTGCACTAGTATACATTCTCGCCAATAATGTAGAAGAGTTCCTTTGTCCTGTCAGCCTCTCCAGCATTTATTTATTTCTTGATGAGAGTCATTCTTTCTGGAAAAGATGAGATTTCAGTGTTCTTTTAATATGCATATCTGTACTGACCAGCGATGTTGAGCATTTCTTCATGGATTTATTGGCCATTTGTACTTCTGACAAGTGTCTATTTGCATTATTGTGTCTTTTATTTGAGGTGTCTAATTATTCTTATATAATTCTTTATATATTCTAGATAACAGATTTTTTTTCCTATTCTGTAATTCTCTCTTCACTCTCTTGTTTCTTTCACGGTGCAGAAGCTTTTTACTTAGATTGGATTGAACTTGTTTAGTCTTGATGTTATTTCTCGTGCAGCCGTGGCTCTATTCAGAAAGTCCTTCCTATTCCTATCTTTAAGAGTTTTACCTACTTCATCTGTCAACAGGTTAGATAGATGTGGGTTTGGATTAAATTTTCTGTGTGTGGATTATCAATTTTACCAGCATCATTTATGAAAGAGGCTCATTTTCCTCTAGCACATGTTTTTTGGCTCCTTTACCAAAGATCAGACATCTGAGTGTGCCTGGGTTGCTTCTCACCCGTTGTTCTATTCTATTGATGACATATTTGCTTTTGTGCCATTTCCATGACACTTTTATCACTATAACTTGAAATCTAGGATTGTGATGCACTTGCTTTGCCCTTTTTATTTAGGTTTTCCTTTGCTATTCTGGATCTCTACTGGTTCCATGTAAATCTTAGGATTGTTTTCCTTAGTTCTGTGAGGAATCATGTTGGTGCTTTCATTTTGGTGTTACATCTCAAGTGTATATTCATTCTACCTTTCCAAGAAAATGTGATACCCTTCTATACTCATTGATGTCCTCATTGGTTTCCTTTTTTCACACTCTTATAACTTTCATTAAAGTGATCCTTCACATCTCTGGTTAGGTTAAATATGGAGCATCTGATTTTCTTTATAGTCTTGTGGTTTCTCCATATTTGAATCTCAACTTTAGCAGTCAATAGAGAAGTCATAAGGAAATTACTCGATTCTTCTTGAATATTATTGAAGTTCAGAGGAGGATTGTTTTTAGAATGTGGAGATGAGAAGGTAGTCTAATAAAATGGAGCAGCCTACAGTACTTATCAACTAGAAGCAGTTAGGACAGCTAAAGAAATTATTAAGTAATCTAAAGGATATTCACGTTCGGATGAGTAGAGAGAGATATTAGGAAGGATTTCAAATGTGTTTGCATAAAGAGATGCGTTCTAAAATCAGAAGGATATCAGTAGAACAAATGTATGTGAAAGATGTGATGAGAATACAGCAAAAATAATTTGTGAATGCAGAAAGAATAAGAGATATGAGCTTTTAAAGCAGGAAAGTAAACTAATACTTATTCATGAACACTTTTGTTTGCAAACAATTGGGTTCACAGACAAAACCGTACACTAAAATTTTGCTTCCAGTTTCCACATCTTATGACAAACACGACCACAGCCAGCTTCCCACACAAACACAATGCAGCAACTTCCCCAAAATTGTAAAACAAATTAAGTTCATAAATAAGTTATCACTGCAGCTACCACATAATCCTAAAAAGTAGAGAAGGTTAATACTGTGAGGAGATTGTGATGGAAGAATTGCCCAGAAGAAGGTGTCTGAGTCCGTTACCTCCCGGTCAACATCCTTATTTTTTAAAAAAATTTTACTTTATTTTTTATTTTATCTTATTTATTGCTTTTCAACAACAAAACAGTAATTAAGAGCTAGCTGAGGAAAGCATAACTCAAGAGGCAGGGAGCTTTAGGCCAGAACAAAAAGCCCTGTCATCTTGAGGGCTCTTCTTTCCTGTGCACTCGTGCCAAAGAATACAGCCCCATAGGACCACATTTATCTGCCTTTTGAAAGCAAATCTAGAGCCTGGCATGTAGCTCAGTGGCTGGCACCTGTCTGGCAACTGCAAGGTCCTGAGTTTGAGCCCTGGTACAGCACAAAACAAACAAACATCTAAAAACAAAGCTTGCAGTTGAACTTATAGATGTGTTATTCATTAATAAACATATTTGACTGATATTAGAGACTCCCCTACAGTTTGTTTGGTTGTCACAGCCTCAATTTAAAAATTAAGAACATTCTGTTACCAATCAAATAGAAATAGAAAAAGAAGGACTTGTATCTTGAATGTCAGTCATCCAGGAAGATAGTGTTTTCACCTGAGGCAAACAGACTGTTTTTCTTTTTACCAAATCATGGTAAGTATTTCCCTGAGCAGCCCGGGCTGCTGAGACTTAGTTTAACATGTAAATATATGTTTCAAGGTAATTCAAACTTCTTGCTTCTGATCCAATGAAAGTGGCGAATAAGATAAGATTTAGGAAAGTGTCATCATTCATCTCCACTTGATTTCTTTGTTCATGGACTATTAATAACAAAGAAGTATTTCCGTTGCTTTTGCAAGATTTTCTGTAACTAGGTTTTCTAGTCTTAACTTGTAGGAGCCTCAGTCACCTTGGTGATCATGTTCCCTTTTGACCTTTATCTTTTCTTTTAAAAGATGTTCAGTGCAGCTTAGGAATTCTCAGTGCCTTATGTGTGCCTCTGCAAGTAGCCTGTTATGGAGAGTTTAGTAAACTACAAGTAAGTGCTAGAAATTCAACACCACAGTAGCCCATTAACAAATGAAAATATTCTACAAAAAGCAGTTTGGACAAGATGTGCAGACACCATCTCATCCATGGGCTGCTGAACAAGAGAATCTCTTAATTTCATCAGCAACGAATCTGACTGTGGATCTTAATTATTATGGGATGGATCAAAAATATCCCCCAAAAGGCTCCTATGTTCAGAGGTGGGGTTGATGACTAAATCAAGATAACTGAATCATGTGGGATTGAATTTCTTTAGTGCATTAGTCCATTAATGGATTCATAATTTGATGGTATTATTGGGAGATGAAGCAAAAAAAAAAAAGAGGAAAGACCTACTTGAAAGGGCTGTGCTACAGGACTGCATCTTTGGGATTATATCTTGTCCTCACCACCTTCTTTCTTCTCTCTGTCTTCCTCTCCTTCTCCTGCTCCCTTCCTCTCCTTCCTCCCTCACTTCCTCCCTCTCTCTCTCAGCTGCTGTAAGTTAGCCATATTGTTTCAACACATGTTCCTCACCATGATGTATTTTGTCTCACCATCATCCCAGAAGCTACAGAGCCAAGAAACTAAATACTGAAGCTTCTGAAAGTGTGAGCCGAATAAAACTTTCACCTTGCCTTGATGTTCTCTGGTATTTTGTCCCAGTGATGAAATGCTGGCCCGCACATTAATTCTCATTTAGGAATAGAGCCCTGTAGTTACAACCTGACCAATCAATGCCAAGTTACTTTGACTGCTTCCTCCCTTGCTGCTAGCACCCTGCTCAGGGCTCTTCTGAAAAAGACTAGTGATGGCAGTTACAGGTAGAAATGTGCAGAAATATCCCTGCTCTCCTTTGGAGGCTTTGATATTTGAATGCAAAATTTTACTGGAATATTTCCTGTATTAGCTTTTAACTGTAAATCAAACATTTAGATCCTTACTCTTAAACAAACAAACATGATCTTCTTCAATTTTTCAATGACATTAGTGATAGACTATCACATTGTATTTTAAACTATCATTAATATTATATGAATTGGATCTTCATGTTTTGACTTTCATTCACCAGCTATTTTCAAAAAGCTGATATACTGGCCCAGTTTTGGCCAGTTCCAGCGCTTCTTCTTCGCTATGCATCTGCTGTATGCAGCAGTTCACCAAGTAGTCAATAAACTAGATTTTGTGTGACATAGACACATAGCAGCATCATCTAAATTGATTGATAGGAAAGCTCTAATTGTTATCTTAATAAAAACTATACAAATTCATAGAATGAAAATGTGACAGAAAAATCAGAGAACATATCCTCTTGTTGGAAACTCCCCAGGTTGTAGTGCCTAGTGCTAATCAATAGTGGTGTATTGCATACATATTTGAGCTCTAAAACCTTAGCAGAAATGATCTAGTGTAGCTTTAGCAGTTGAAAGAAAAAAAAAAGGTCAAGGTCACAAGAGAAACTTTATGTCAACATAAACCAAGAATCTAAGTCTCTTGACTTCTGGCTTAATGCTCTTTCCACTTCATTTTCCTGCCATGAAGTGCAAGTCATTAACATTAACATAAAGTATAATGAGCCCATGCTCCATTGAAAACTGCCCATGTTACAGCATCAAAGATGTGGCTGAATCTTGGGTCTTCCAAAGGTAGTACGCACAAATCTTGAATCATCACCCTCTTAAAACATGCTACCTATCACTTAAGACACATACGCGTCTCAGAGCCATATTAGTATATTTCTAGAAGAGTCTAGATTCTTTAGATAATAAATATACCGCTGGTTACTTCTAAAAATATATGAACAACATGACAGCACGAGTTTATTAATTCACAAAACAAAGCAGAGGTAGAAAGGTCTAGAGTTAATTAGTTCAGTGGTTTAACAGCGTTAGGATTCCAGGCCTCTGTGATTTTATTGGCTTTGTTTCCAGATGCCACTATGTTTCCAGCCACAGAAAGGGTTGGGGGCGGCTAATCCCACCTGTGTCCCTTTTTGAAGAGCAGAGGAAAACTTTCCCAGTCCCCTTTCCTGGTGGATCACATTGCTATTAGTCAGAAGCAGCATATGATCTTACCGGGACCAATCTCTGTCAGGAAAATGGAATTACTATAACTGGTTTAGACTAATCAACATTCAGTTCCTATGATACTCCATCTCCAAGTATCTGAACAGAATGAAGAGTTTTGTTAGCTAAAAGGAATTATTGTTTGAAGAAAATAATGTCTGATCTGTATGATTTGAATGTGTTTATCAATTATGTGTCTTTCAAAGATTCTTGGGGTACAGACAACAGAACCTGAGGTGAATTAGCATCTGACAAGTCTTTGCTACACACCACAAATCTGGTCCTATCTGGTCTAGGCAGTAACATAGCGTTGGGGAAAACATACTTTTTCTCATTTATGATTGATACAGCACACTCTGAAGAATCATTATTCTACTCACAGAGGCAGGAACTCTGGCCAGTGTCAGAGAACAAGACTCTTAATCAGTAATGGAAGATTTGATTCTCTCCCCATTCTTCTTTCCAGCTGCTCTGGAAGAGAAAGATGTGCTCAAGCTTTTAGTGCTTTAGAATTTAGGCCAGGTCTCATGTAGAGGAAAATACTTCAAATTCTGTAAATGGGGCAGACAGAAGTAAGAATAGGCTTCATGTTCAAAGCACAATGAGTAGATTATTTGGCTCAAGTAGAGAGCTCCTAACAGGTACCCCCACAGTCCAGGGAGCTGTGGGGGAGGCAGTCCCAAGGGGAGGAGCTGGGTAAATTATAAGCTACTAATAGCCACGTGGTATTCATCCACTTTATCTAATCTTGTTTCTTACATTGATTATTCCAAAGTCCCTGCAATATGTTGTTAGAACTTTTTCAGCAGACATATTATTTTAATACACTCTTGAAACACTCCCAGTTTTGAGGATATATTCAGGATGGCACTCCTTTCCCTCTGAGTCATGCTACACATGAGGGAAGGGAACCTTGGAAAGGTAGAGTTGGACTTAGATTCTGACGTTTATTTAATAGGAGGCAAAATTACTTAGATTCTGTATAAGTGAAGTAAGAGAATCATACTGAAAGTGCAATCAGGCATCCAAGAACTTACTCTGGGGTGTGGACTGTTTGGGACAGAGAATGTAACAGAAGAGAAGAATCCAATGGACCTGTAAAATGCAGAAGTGATAAAATCCCAAACTGAGGAAATGTCTTGTCAAAGGGGCTATAAAATAACCAGCGATGGAAATCAAGAGGACTGCACCTGACACGGAAAATTAGTGAGAGCAGTGGCATATGTGGACTAGAGTGGTAAATTAATGATGAAGCTTAGTTTTGTGAAACATTTTTTGAGGACATACTATTTTCCCATGCCAGGCATGGAGCCTCAGGCCTCACATCTTAGACAAGTACTCTACCACTAAGCCATTGTAGACCCAGAATATACTCTTTTGAGGTAGTAAGATATATTTATATTTTATTAGTATGTATTTGCAGTATATAAAGTTTATATTTCTTGTGGGGAGTTGATATATGTACATACCACATCCTAATTATTTTATTTCACCCCTTTTGGCTCCTTCCCCTCCCCACTACTTCCATCTCTCAGTTCCTTTCCCCTCTTAGAAAGATCTGCCTCAGCACTAGCTATCACTTGTTTTATTTTGTTCTTTATTTATACTTTGATTTTCTCATATAACAGAAACCATATGACATTTAAGCTTGTGTGTCTGTTTTATTTCACTCAACACTATAGTCTCAGGGCACACCATTGAATCCTACAAGTAACTCAAGTTTATCTTTGTTTATGGCAGAATAGTACTACGTTGTGTAGACATCATATTACAGTAGCACATGCATACTCATAAATAATTCATAATAGCTAAATCTTGGAGGTGGCTTATATAACTATCAACAGATGAATGGATAAAGGAAACAATTTTTTAAATGGTACTATCCACTGTATCTTGGAGTATTTCTCTGTAGCCATATATCTTTACTTGTTTCTAGAGTGTAATGAAATTATAGACAGGACACAAGCCCTGGAGAGGTTGTGTTGTATATTTTGTTTGGCCAGAACTTAACATTGCTTTCAAGATCTCATGTACTGCAGTTCCTGCCAAACTGTCCAGCTTTAGCTCTTACTGCTTCTTCAAACCCTAAATCCCTCTGTCCAGCCACAATGACCCTTTTGATTTTTAATTACATTCTGTTCCCTTTGGGTCCTTATCTGTACATAACTTTGTCAGATAACTCCATTTTTACCTGTATTTGTCCTAGTCTCATTAATCTTTAAGGTTTTAACTGCATCACCTGCTTCCAGAACTCCCTTGTGTTAACCTTCCAGCACTGTGACAAAATACCTGAGATCAGCAATTAAAAAAAGGAAGGGCTTGTTTTGACTTCCAGATTCAGAGCTTTCATCATACACTTGCTTGGCTCTGTTGTCCTAAAGCCTGGGCCAAAGCTTGGTGGATCTACGCTGCTCACCTTATGATGACTGAGAGGCAAAGAGAAGGAAGAGAAGAGTGTCCCAACGTCCCCTTCAAGGGCACAGCCCCAGTAACCCTGAGTCTTCCTCCATCCCTGCCTCATCAAAGCCCCACTCCCTGCAAGTGCTTCCACAGGTAGCACCAAACCTTTGACATATAAGCTTTTGGGGGAGCATTCTTAACTCAAACTAGAGCGCTGCTGTATTTCCACATCTGAGGTTAGGGTCTCCATGCTGCTGCCCTGTGTTCACATGCGTGCACCATCCTCCTTAATTTGCTTTGCCCCATTTCTTACTCATCAGCCATGCTCTCTGAAGCCTCTAGAATAGAGCTTGCACTTAGCAGCAGCTCAATCAACAATGTCAAATCAATGTACACATGAATAAATGAAGAAAACTGATTGTGAGGTTTACGTGAAAGCATAATTTAAAGGCTGTTAATCCTCTTAAAGAATCAATGATATCTTAGGGAATAAATATATCACCCACAGACTGGAATGCAATGAAAGTACTGCAGTAAGCAGTATTTTATTTACTATGAGTTCCTTTGGTTCTAGTAAAAGAAAATTGTTCCTTATGAGGGAAAAGTAAAGGATAAGAAAATAGTTAACTGAGAAGGAATAATTATCCCAATTTAACATTAAATAGTTTTCTGTGGAGTCTGCCTACAATATTTTCACATATGGTATCTAATAAGGCAATACCAAAGAAAGTTATGTCTTCAGATAGTCAATGATAGAAGGACTGGCACCATTCATGAGTGCACATCATAGACTATGACTGAATATTGGATTGACCACTGGAATATTAGTGGGTTCTTTTCCAGGGTTAACGTTCACATTCATAAATGACTGTTGTGCCCACAGCTCAGTCCAGGAGCATCAAATGTGCTATTGAACTTCCACAATGGAGCCTGCGTGGTGGCCATGGTTCTGCATGGTCCTCAGTGCAGAGGTGGCTTTGTTTTCCTCAAAGTCAGTGTATATATAGTTTTTAAGAAGATGAATATTTAAATTATAATATGTATCTTCATTATTTTAGGATACTTTTTAATGTGTAAAAATTATAACAGATCCTAGTAATACATCCAAGAAAAAATTTCCTTTGTTTATTAGACTATAAGTGTTAGACTAAAATACCAGAAATCAAATAAATGCCATAAAAGGGATCATTTTACATTGTATAAATAATGTTTTATTAATAATAAAATTTAAAATTGTTTCAATTCATTGATAAGTAAATGATCCAAATAATCGTACTAATCCTTCAAGCTAATTCTGTTTCTTTAATAAAGACTTCAGTGCCTGTAGTCTAAATCGGATGCTTTTATTTGGGTTTATGTGAAACTATGCATAAATCATTGTTATTTTAGCTTGGCTAATTCACAGGTAGACAGAATGATCTTATGGGTTTTCCTTTGCATCTCTCTACTTTGTTCCTGTCAGTGCTTCTACACTGACTTACAGTTCTTGCTTTTTGGTTTCTGTATTCCAATAATTATGGCTTTTGGCTGCAAATTAAAATCACATAGGATATTTTTCAGGAAATTTAAATGAGCTGACTTTTCCTCCCTAAACTCTGACTCCATTCAGCTGGCTGAGGTGAAAATTGGGTGACAGACCTTGAAGATCAGCCCAAAGGTTTATGCTCCCTGGTTTATTGGTGTATCCTCAAACCTCCTCCTTCTTCTTGAAGTCCCATCAAATAATGGTTCCCATGATTCTTGAATAAGTTAATTTAAACTTAAGACAAAATCATATTTAATAAGTATAGAAGAGAAAATTTAAATCTCATATTTCTAATGTGCATCCAGAAATGTTCCTTTATGGAAAAATACAACAAAAGTTGGTAACAAAGCATCTCCAAATAGATTTTCATTTGCTTATAGAATGCTACATGAAGTTAGAGTAAATTTTGGATGGAGGAATACTTGCCTTTAAATTTTTAATTTTATTGCTACTTCAAATGTAAATAAAATATGAATTCTTCCATCATCTACCACCAAAAAGGTACTAGTACCTTGTAAAGCCTAAAGGTCATCAGATAATTATGCAAGTAAGCCATGCTCTCCTATGGACCCCTGAGTGACCAAGCCTCTCATCCCACTTCTGTTTAAACTTAACCATGGATCATCCCTGCAAATCCAGTTACTGGTTGACCTAAGAAAACATTTTTGCCACTAATCCAGTAACTATGACGTCTTGTTGAACATTCCCGTCTGCATATTTTTAGCTCTTTCATCTAAAAGAACTTGTTCTGTGCTTTGTTGCTTCTTCTATACAACTCTCTCTGGAAGTTTGTTACAGGGACCCTCTATTGCCAAGAGCAGCTATGTGAGATCTATTCCATAGTTTTTGTTCTAATCTAAAATATTCCTAATCCTGTGCTCTACCTTCATCCTACCCATAGAGCTTCAGATTGATTTTACAGGTTGATCCGTCACAACCACATGCTCACTGGTCTTAAAATGTAATAGATTAAAGAAAAATTGTATGTCAAGGAAAATCATGTCAAATATTAGGTCATACTTATCCTAATCAGAGAACTGGGAAATATTTTTATTAGTTGGGTGAGTAGAGAAGTGTTTAATTCAAACTGTTGCTTTTCAGCTCTCATTCTGGCCTCCACTAGATGCATTAAACTAAGGGTTTTTTTTGTTTTTTTTTTCCACTTCCTGGAAAGTTAAATAGCAGGTGTAGTACTTAATGAACTAGAGCAGCTTGGACTTATTGGTGTGGCAAATAGATTGTGATATTCATTTCCAATTAAAGTTCTTTTGCTAAGATCAATGAAGCACATTTTCACAAATTGAATCACACTAACCTAATAAACAAAATTCTCTCATCCTTGTTGATAGCAAATTATTATTTCCTTAACATTTAAAATCCCATCACACTATTAATTATAAGATGCAAGGGGTAAGAAAGATCAAATATTAATTTTCCCATGTGTTTGTATTTTACTTTCAATATTACAAGAAATTTGAGGGACATTAACCATTTGTAAGGAAGTTGTATAAGAATAATTTTCAAAACTTGATTTTTCTATTCTTTGATCCATAAATATTTTTATTTACTAAATGACATGCTTGTCCTAATGATTAAAAGTTCTGATCTTTAGTAAATTAGAAAAGAATCTGTGATAGAGTAACCTTTAATTAATGTATTATGTTGTACATTTGCATTTAAAACAATAGGGCTTGTTGGGAAAAGGAAAATAGCTTAAGATTTTGCCTCTAGAATCATTGAGCTGCTTCTTAAAAATTAAAATGTTAATTTAGCCACCTTAAATGTCACTACTTTTTTGAAAGAATGCATAAATGTTATGATATTCATTTTCAAAAAAATCTTAACCTTTCACCCTCTTGATATTTCTTACAAAATATACTTTTAAAAGAATGTTACACATTTGCATAGTCTTCATTTTAAACTTTTTAATATTTCAATATTGATTAAAAAAAAAGATAGAAGTAGAGTCACCTCTGAAGCTAAGGGTAAGACAAGGTTCTGACAGCCCTCTATCTTCAAATAAAGGGAGAATTGTGGCTATGTGCATGAGAAATTCACATGTAAGCATGGGTCATGCTTTTCTACATGATGGTCTCTACCTCTAAAGACAATTCTTACAGGTTGTGGGGTGATTTATCTTACAGGTCGTGGGGTACATGTTGCTCGCATGAAGAAATGCTTATTTGATAGTGCTGCCCAGCTATGTCTCTACAGTCTCCCCAAAAGGGTTCAGCCTAAGGGAAGGAGGGATGAAAATAATTTTTAAAATAAAGGAAAATTCTTCCCTGATATTGTATCCACTTCTCTCCTTCTTTGTCTTCCATGAATTCTATCTATTTTATCATGGCTTATCATTATCTAGGCTACTTTGGGATTTTACAAGTCAGCAATTTAATCAGAATATTATGGGTGTCTCAATCTTATTTTTAAAATAACTAAACATAATATGCATAATCATCACATAGGACCTCTTGCTATCATCATTTCTTGAAAGCTTGACATTTTAATATTAAACATAGTAGAGTAATTCTTATTGTTATAGAAAAAGAATTTTTAGAATTGAATATTTAGTTTAAGAAGCTCAGTATCTAAACTTACTTTCCTTATATTCTCACATACTTTGTCAAAATCTACTATAAATATGCATTCTAGCTTTTGAGAACTACTATAGGAAAAGCACTATTTTCCTCTAGTGTATTAGTTGTTAAAGACCTTACTAATCTCTAGAAATGCCATATGTCTGCTTCTTACCAGGGATCATGACAAATGTGCTTGCTGCCTCGGTAGGTCTAGAAGTGATGGTGAACCTTTTAGAGCTGAGTGCCCAAACTACAACCCAACACCCACTTACTTATTACTCAGTGCTGACACTGCAATTAAACCTGAGTACTGAGATTGTAGTTTAGGAAAAACAACTCATAGGTTAACATCTTTCATCTAAAAAGAAAAACACAACAGAGCTTTCTATGATACAAACAGCTTTTTTATTGAAAGGTAAACGTTTGAATTTGGTGTGCTGTTTTGCACAATGAATGGGATCTTTGCTATTGTGTGCTGGCTGATACTTTGTCAAACCTTCACCGAAATGAATTGATTCACAAAGAGGCTGACAAAGCAAGATAGATCTGTGTGTCCCTGGGATACACATGCCATAGGTCCCACCACTGGTCGAGGGTGACTGGAAGCCCATTTTCAGCAAGGTGCTGGTTATACTGGTACTGTCAATGAATAGGCCAGACTTGAGTATCAGAGAGCAACACTATTTTCTCCTAAGTGTTACTAGTTAACATATAAAGAACTATTCTTTCTGAACTTTTAATTGAAGGTGAAGGAGATGTAATATGAAAATACCTTAACACTCCAAGAAGTTAATCTGTAATAATCATGTCATGAGGAATTACCAGGAGGGACGTTAAATCTGACAATGTAGACCAAACTTAATTAATTTACAAATAAGTTTATCCTCAGGTCCAGTTGTGCTTAGTTTTAGTACTTTTACTCTACTTGGGAAATATCCTAACCAAATGTGTTTTTGAGTGATCCTTACTGTTATAGCATATGTTTAGGTGTCCCCTCAAAGCCTCATGCAGTCACAGGTGGGTGATAGGTTGCTAGAATTATGGGATGTGATGCTAAAAATTATTCACTGTGCAATATTAAGCTCAAGGGCACAAGGCTTAAGAGTGTGAGTGCTGCCTGCCCTAAGCAGTCTGGATAAGACAAAAGGGGCAGGAAGACTTTGTTAACGTCCCTATTTGCTGGCTCATGCTCCCTTCTGTTTGCCATGAAATGGTTCTTTTCTGCAATCCCCTCTGCCATGTGCCGTTTTGCCTTAGAGCCAGCCAATTATGGAGTGGAACATTTACAGACGATGAGCTGAATAAATCTTTCCTCCTTTCACACTGGATGTTGGATATTTTGCCTCAGCAATGAGTAAAGTAACTAAGTTACTTGCCTCGATTATTTCTTGCTGATCCCTGTCATTGTTTAGCTTCTTTTGCACAGATGCCAGTCACAGACAGAGTGGCATTAGTGTGACATCTAATTATCTTTCCTTTACCAGCACACTGAGATGAAAAGCAAAGCGAGAACTGCAGATATTAATTTTAAAGGGATAATTGCCATTATCATCAGATGATAGAACTTCCAAAGTGTTCACAGTAATGAAGTTGCCCTCTGTGAGTTGAAGAGTCATATTTACTTCTAGGGTAAGTTCAGTAAATAAACCCAGGGCCTGGCAAATACTTATAGATGTAGTGAGCTGAATTACTCCTAAAAGATATGTCAGTATTTTAAAGCCTATCATTGCAAGAATCTTTTCAAGTGTAGTTAAAAATCCTGAGAAGAGGTCATGCTGAATTACCTAGTGAAAATCCAATTCCAGTGTCCGACAAGAGACAACACAGACACGCAGAGCAGGAAGAAGCATGGTGACAGAGGGATGTGGACACAAGCCAAGGAAAGCTGACAGTCTCTGGACTGTGAGACACATAATGGAAGGGAGAACGTGCCTTGCTGACACACTGACTTGAACTTCTAGCCTTCAGAACTGAGACAGAATCAAATAGTGTTGTTTTAAGCCACCACCTATAGGCATTTGCTATTGCAGCGGTAGTTAATAGAACAGCCAAAATTCATGGACTGGCCAAAGAATGACAGATAGTAAATTCTAGTCTTAAAGGAAAAAGATGTTCCATGTAGTGAAGTAATTTGCTTATGTTTATTCCAACCAAGCATGACAGAAACGTGAAAAATATGACATCACTTCCATATCCTAGTGTTGACATACTGAGACTTGACACCGCTTGACTAATTTGAACTGCTAACATTAGTCCCTTGAAGATAAAATGTTGAGGTGAAAATACTTCAGATTGTCTAGCAATAAAATTGCAGAGAGCTTCCTCTAGAAAAAAATTAAACATTTTATGAATAACTTTATGATTTAAAAAAGTGTAAGAACCAAAAATTTATAGTACATTTAAACTAAGCTGTGTTTACAAGATGTTAGTGCTCCTCAGTGTTTGGATTAAACCAACAGTTACTCAAATAGCATGATAAAAAGAGAAAATAGACCAGAATAAAGTTTAAGCAGGCAGCATATATTGGTAAATAGGAAAGGGTTTGAGTCGAGGTTCTGTCGTCAAGTGCACTGAGAACTTGGCTTAAATTACTTCATCTCTTTGTGCCCCAATTGCTCTGGAAATAAAGCTGCAGTTCTGTTAAGAAACATGAAGATTATACGAGGCTATATTTTAAAACACACACCACAGGTCCTGGGAACACTGTGGCCATTACTAACTAGTGTCTGGCACAAGTAAGAATTTAATCAATATTATTGAACAGATTTACTCAAATGTACATTTGTGCTAAAGTAAAAATTTATTTTAACTATCCTGACTACTCAAGTAACCCTATGGCTATTATATATTCCTAATTACAATTCAAGTTATTAACTTAGCTTTATGAAGTCATATAAGGATATTTGATTCTATATATATTTGATTCTAGATATCAAAGAAGTGATTTTTTATTTTGTATTCTTTCTTGGGTCACAAGACTTTCAAAGGACCACTGTTGTGAGATTGTGCATTTTCGTGAGAGTAAGAAGAGAAAATCTAGTACAGAGTTTCTGTTTGTTTGTTTCAAGTGCCCATTTCTCTGCAATTGATTTCTCCTTCCTGATTGAAAAGTCTGGAATTTGTTGGTCTGCAGGAGACTTAGCAAAAGGCCCACCTGCTTAATCAGTCACCTGTCAGATTGATAGGGAACATCAGCAGGGTGGGCCATTGATCATGGGACAAAGGTTCTGACAGTCAATTACTCTGTGTCATCTGGATATGAGTTCCTGAAGGCTCTGTGATAGGAACAGCTTTCTAAATAAGAAATAAAAAGGGGAGCTATTTATTTGGGTTGAATTTGAGTTCATTCTGGACTCTCATGGTATAGGGCTTCATGAGTGTGAATTAACTGATAATATATACGGTTCTTCAGAAGCATTTCCTTAAAGGACATCATGTTGTACCCCAGGCCCCTAAAACTGGGAGAAATCATGAACTTCAAACTCCTATGAATTTCTTACACGAACCTACTGAAATACAAATATACTTCAATCTTATAGCTCATTATGGTTTTAAATCTATTATTTCATAAAATTTTCACGTAAGAAAAGTGTTTCTATTGATCAAGGATTTTCTATGTATCTTTTGATTTTCTATGTATCTTTTGATGTCGTAATTTTCATATCCTCTTTGATTGGTATTTTCCCTTACAGCTGCTCACTTCATGAAAAGTTTCAGTTCATGCAATTATAATAACAATAAAATGTAATATACATGGAACTTAATTCAAGACATGGAAGAATGATTTGACTAACTCTTATTTAGTGTGTGTATCTTAAATCATTATTAATGAGTGTTAACTGTACAAATTAGTAGAATTTACTGTTTTTTCTATACATACATTTCATAGTGATCATATCCATTCACTTTCTGTCCATTTCATCCACCCCTGACCAACCCCAGACCCCACCTACTCAGTTTTAATCACTCTTCAATTCTGGTTGACTCTGTCTTTCCATATGTGAAAGAGACGCTTGTGGGTATTGTCTTAATTTCCCTAACATAATGCCCTCCAGTTCCTTCCATTCTCCTACAATTGACAGGCTTTTGTTTTGTTTGCTTGTTTTGTTTTGTTTTGTTTTGTGGCTCAGTAATGTTCCACTCTGTACACATATCTTATTTCCTTAGTCATTAACCTGCTAGCCAGCCCCTGGGTGGATTCTGTACCTGAGCTGCTGTGACTAGTGCTGCAGTAAGGCTGCAGGGATCGCTTTTGCATGCAGACTTCATTTTCTTCAGATTTATACACCCAGCTGCAGGATTGCTGGATACTCTGATTGTTCTATTTTTGGTTCTCTGAGGAAATTCTGTATTGTTTTTTTTTAGTAGTAGATGTACTAATTTACATTACCACCAACAGTGTAGAAAAGTTCTTTTTTTCTCTATATCTCTGCCAAAATTTTTTATTTTATAAAAAGCATTTAAACTGGAGTGAGATGATGTTTAATTTTGGTCTTGATTTGCATTTTCCTAAAAGCCAGGCTACAGAATGGGAGAAAATATCTGCTAGCTATTTATTCATTTGTCTAAGGGTTAATACCTAGAATATATAAAGAGCTCAGTAAACTTACCACAAACAACACACAGTAGTCCAATTAAAAGGAAAATGATTTGTAGAGACCCTTTATCACAGAAGAATTACAAATGGCCAATAATTGTGTGTGTGTGTGTGTGTGTGTGTGTGTGTGTGTGTGTGTGTGTGTGTGTGTGTGTCTAACAGTGGAAATAACCTTCTGGAAACTATACAAAGTTTTTCCTTCCCTGGGTAATAAAACTAAGGCACAGACAAGCTAAGTTTCTTGACTAGCCAAGGACACAAAGAGGGTCAGAAACACTTCTTTGCAGCTTCACATCATTGTGACAAAAAGAACAATAGCAAATCTGTGATGCAGAAGCAAAGCAAGTTTCTCATCCCACTCTGTGTGGGGCAGAGCTGCACACAGAACAAAGCTGCCTTTGAAGCCTGCGTTCGCTCCACCTCATATCAGATCTGTAGGGTGCAAAGTGCCAAATGATGGGCCAGCACAGCAGATATAAAGTCCCCAAAACTCTAAAATTATTTACAGTTTTGGTGCCAATTCTTTGAAAAACATTATTGTATCTCATGTATGTTCCTACCTTGTCTTCATTAGCTTCTCTTTGATATTTCTGGAAAATCATTTTAACCTTCAATATTCATCATTTGTTCTGCTTGATTAAAAAGAAAAATGAACAGATAGTATAGAATCAAATAACACTTTCTGCACCGAGAAAGCAGCAACCCAAAGGGATAGAAAAAAGAAGGGAAATTCAAGTCAGTGGATTATGTATACATTATTACTATGTAAATTATTCAGATATGTACGGTAAGGGAGAAATAAAACAATTTCTAGAAGAGTCAAATATTTACCTGTTGTGCATAAAAAGCTCTAAAAACCACCCTCCAAAAAAATTGAAACATAATTTTCAGGTTGTGACATTTTTGTCTTTTTGTTGATTTCTGCTGAAGCCCTATCTTCAGGTAGGATTTTCTTCCCAAGAACTCTCCCTAGAGTATATAAATCGATGCAACACTTTCCTGTGATGTATCCTAAACTGGTAAAATATCACAGGACTATAAGAGAATGTTTTTAGCAAAGATATCAGCCTTGCTTCTACATCATCAATGAGATGTCAAGTTGAAAGTTCAGGTATATTGGAACCATTAGAAAGAAAAAAAAAGTGAAGATCGATGAAAGAGGCCAGAAAGCAGTCAATTTAAAATGAAAAGTGTATGGAATGGAACAGGCCCAGGTAGATTTTTCAGCTTCTTTGGAACAGAGATGGAGATAAATTGGAAAGACGGAAATGTTGCAAGAAAATGAAAGGACACTGCTTTATATTGGGGCTCTACTAGCAAAATTCCAAGATGAATGTCTGCAGCCAGGAATATCACGGGAAAAGGCCCATGGGAGCCACTGGTGAATCCTGAGACAGAGCTTACTGTCTAATTCCAGGAGGATCTGATGCTTCAAAAGCTGGGACAGTGAGTGAGAAAGGAGAGAGAGCTGGGGAGGCCTCTGACATCCCTGGGACCCTGTGCTTCTTTGATGTATTTGCTTCCAATGATCAATTCACCTCAAACATTCCTAGACAAAACACCTGATCTCTCTCTTGAAGAGACATATAGGAGGTTGTTTCTTTATTGTGAACTATAACTTCCACTTTTCCATTGTTTCTAACAATACAGATTCCATTCTCTACCACCACTCTGGATTTCCATCACCCTTGGCTAGGCTTGACGAGACTAGCACTTATTGGTACATTTTACATTAGGATCATACATTATGATCACAGTCAGCATTGAGAATTTGTACCTGCACTTCACACATCTTCATTCTCATTCCGTTAACTGTCAATATTGGACAACAGAGAGCCCAAAAATGCCAGAGCAGATCAGCAGGGCCCCAAAGGTTTTCTTTGCGGCTCCCTTCTTTATAGATGCTGACCTCATCCTGGTCAGTGGAGTCAATTCCTCCTTCTAGGATGATGACTCCTCTCTGCACAGTTAACCCAAAGGAAGCAGGAGGCAGCACATTTTAAAGCCAAATGTAACTCTTACTCTGCCCTCAGTTGAAGATTTTCCTCTGGAAACTACATTCACTTTGTTAAAAGTTGCAGAAGCAAAAGCAGAAGCATGCAAAAGGTCCTAAGGAGTAGAGAAATGTGAGCCTATTCCTACCTGTATCCTCTGGTTTCTAGACCTACTATGTGTGCATATCTATTGGGACAGAGCACTGTGTAGTAGTCATTGGTTCCAACTATACTGCAGCCTGGAGGTGACACTCTGATCATGCTGAAGTTCTCTCCTACATAGTCTCTCAGCTGCAGTTTCTAAGGGCCCCCCAATAATCCTAGGGCAGACACCTTTGCCATCATGAAATTATCATCCTGAGCATGTTTTCATGTCTGCTTTCCTATGGAGGAAATCAGCACAGGTCTGCAATTATGGTTTGATAATTTGAACTTTCTCTGCTAGACTGCAGTGTACTGGCCCAAAGCACAATAAGCAGTGGCAGTTGTACATCTGCTACTGGCCCACCAACCCTGATACATGTTTCCTGGCCCTTTCTCCTGTGCACCCCCCTCTCACGTGTCTCTGCTTTACTGGATCTTCTCATCTCTGTTCAATCTTTCTTACTTGGCACCCAAATAACACAAAATTATCTAGAGACTTACCTTTTTTAATATTAAGGTGAATGCATGATCAGGAGGTATGGTAAAGGAACCAGTAACCAAAAATAAAAATTTAAAAACAATGAAAGAAAACTTCTTCCTGGATAGAAACCATGGGGGAACAAAGGAAAACTTTAAAATACTTGCCAATTAATATATCCAAAATGATCTGTGAATATACTTCATCCAGATATTTTTGCATATTACTCCTAACTGAAAAAACAGAGAAAAGCCAACTATCTGAGAATGAATGTTATAATTGCTAAATTGTAAAGTTAAATACAACTACTGGAAAAATCAGCATTTGAAAATCTATAGAATAAAAAGAAGAAACCATGACATGGAAAATGCAAGGAACGTTGTGGATGAACTCAAGAGATCTAAAGTCACTCCAAAGCCATATGTAAAACAAATTCTAAAAGGAAAAACAAAATTGAAACTTTAAAAACACCTCACTAAATTTGTTGTAAAATAATTTTTATCATATCGTATTTCAGTGGCACATGAGTACCGATATTTATAGCAGCAAAACTCATAATAGTTAAACCGGGAAAGTGGCCTGCCGGACCATCCTCAGAGGAATAGATGAAGAAAATGCAGTATTTATGCATGATGGAGTTCTACTCTTCCTTATTTTGTAGGAAAATGTATGCGTCTTGAAACCATGATGCTAAATGAAACTATTAAACAATGAATGTTAAATACCATGCAGCTTCCCTTCTAAGAGAAAGCCAAAGTTCAAACAATTCAAAGATCAAAATGATAGGATCAGGGTGGGAAACATGGAATTCGACCATGGGGAGACTAGAAAGAGGATTCAGTGATGAAGGAAGACGGACAGGCAGGCGGGGAGGGAGATGGAAAGTACAGATGATCAAGATGCAATGTGGATATAGACCAATTCCCAAAAATGAGAGTGATTATCATGTATCACAAACATATACCAGTAAGAGAGAAATGGCCCCAATGTAAAAATAAAATCTATTTTCCCTTAATGCTAGAAATATCCTTCCCTAAACCCTAGACATCACAACATTCTAAAGAATGCAGTCTACTTGATCTGTCATGAAGCAGGGTTTATTATTCACAATATAACAATAACTCCATAAAACTCCTTTTGTTATCAGTTAATGTGAAACTGAGGGTGCTGTTAAAAGGCCATGAATGTAACTTAGCAACACTGAGCATGTAAAAAATTAACTGGCTGAAGATGAGATTTGGAAGATGGTGGGTAAATGGGTAACTTGAAGGAAAGTGCAGTCTTTAAAATGTACATCTCACAAAATCGGATAGTAAAAGACATTGTCAAAATTGCCACGTTACCAAAAAATATCAAACTACAGTAACTATCTTGTTTAAAAATTAAAAGCACTATCAAACAGCAGAAGGAGAAAAGAGAAAAGGTAGGATAAAAGAAAAAAATCCTCATCTTTCATATGGAGAAATAAAGCAATAAATGACACACATATGTTCACTGGAGTTGCTGACCTCACTATAGAACTAAGACAAGCTGGAGAGACAGAATTCAGTCAACTATCCAGCTTACTGAGCCAGACAAGGAAGAAAGAACAAGGGGAAGTAGAATCCCACGATGGCCGTGAGGAAAGCCGGTTCAGCATGCTGCCCGGGGTCTAAAATGCAACCTCACGCAAATGAACTTGTGAAGACAAATGAATTTTTTGTTCTGCCACTTTAATGAGAGTAGATCTCCATTTCCACCATAGAACTTTTCTTTTTGTCTTAGTTCACATACTTTCACTAAAAGCACATTTATCATCAAGTACCATTTATTGAAAACACTGTTCTATATTCAGGAGAGTATTGGTATATATTGAAAAAAAGGAGATATGTGTGGATGCTGCACATTTGAATGATCTTTTGAAACCCACTTTCTTGTGTAGAGAAGATAACACTTAATAAAGTCAAAGCCTTCTCAATTGTTTAACTTTTTAGAAATCAGAATGTCATAGCTTTGAAGTATTTGAAATAAAAACCGGCTCTCCTAGTAGAGTGGAAGCTT
>PVIR01028101.1:0-22268 GCA_004026965.1 Petromus typicus
TAGAAGGTTGAAACCCAAGGATTGCTGAATATAAGAAATGTTAAAAAATGATAAGCCCCAAATGATCGATTTTGTTGGTATATATTTTAGGAGTAGAAGTGTATGTACACACAGAAGCACGCACACGTGAGTCTTTGCACGTGTGATAGCCTGAACGCGTGTGAACGGTGTGGCGTGGAGAGGATCGACATGAAGCTGATAGAAATGACCTTTCAGGTCAGTGAATGGGTGAGGGAGGAATTTGAGGGTTGTGCTAAAAGGAAAGTGCTTTTTATTTGTAATACTTTAATTTTTGGTAAAAGAATTGCTTTCAGGTACATATCGCATCTTTTCTCTGGTATGAGAAAATAAAGATGTAAATGAGTCCTAGAATTGTATTCTATATATTGTGAAAATGCTCAATGTAAAATAGAGTGAAGGGAGAAAATACTGAGATTGTAACAAAAAAGTAAGGAAACAAATTTTATGTATATGGGGGGGCAGTAGGGTGGGTAGGGCTATGGGAAAAAATGAGAATTAAGTTGTGTCTTATATTGATACAAATCCCCATTATGGAGTGCAATCATGATGCATATATGTAATGTACCAATAAAGATTAAAAAATTAAAAAAAAAAGAATTGCTTTCACATATTCACTTTGTGAAACAACTGGTCCCGTGTGCTAAGTAGGAGTAATTACACAAAAAAGAAACTAAAATTCTTGGTAGTCATGAATATAAGATCAATAAGTACATTTTAGTCCAAAGAAGACAGGTTCTAAACCCTTAGGACACATGAGCCACATTTACCTCTTTGTTGTGCAGAAACAACATTCTGATATAAATCTACATATTTCTTATACATGCGCACACAATGACTAGTACACAGTGTACACATATGCAGACACATACACAAATCCCTTTATTTCACATGTGATATTTAGACAATGCTACCAAATTATGATTTGAATACTTAAAAATAAAGATGTAGTATTTACAATATTTTTTAAAAAATCATTCCTATATTTATATGAGATAAAAGCCGAAATATCATTCAGTTTTCCCCAAAATTTGAAAAACGTTACTCATTTATCAGGAAAATTGAATAACAAACAGTTTTATTTTATTTTGAATGACACAAATATTGGAGCTTATGTTGAGTTAATTTAAAATTGGCTGCAATGATTTACAACCAGAAAAACTAACTCTACAGTCATTTGGCTTAAATCTGAAATTGTCACACTATGAAATTTTGCAAATTACCAAAATGTCATCATAGTAGAGCAAAAGAAGCTATTGTATCAACTGCTCTTAAAATGCTTGCATATCCAAATACTTTGTTATTTATTTATTTACTTTTGCTGTGCATTATTGTTACAGCAATTATAGATTTTATAGATTTTTATAGATTCAGGACAAATTGTAAGCTTCAGAAGTTACAAGTGTAGGAAGCACAGGTCTCATCTGAAAATAGTTCTTTTCACATCATTTATCATTATCAAATTCTGAGAATTATAAATACATGCTCACAGTTTTCTGTTTGTGATATGACTTCCATGGTGGTCATAGCTATCAGCAGTGTGTACTGGTACAAATGAATATAATAGTTCGGACTTCAAAGCCAGTGGTGCATGATTCCCAACACCTATCTCAACTCTTCTAGTTTTAAATATATTTTTTAAACAAAATTTCTAATTTTTATCTAACAATAACATATTATAATACATTACATTATTTCTGTACCAGAATTTTCTTAATTTGATTCTTTGATAAGTTTTTTCTCTTGAGAAAATATGTCAATTTCTCTCTTTACATTTAATGAATCGTTCTATCTGTATCTTTCTGTTTCTTTCTTTTGTGTGTGTATTTGTGTTTATGTGTTTAAGTACTGTAATCTTTAATCATTATTTAAAATCCATTTCATCTCCACTTTCTTAAAAATTTCAGACATTACTAGCCACACATTCCTCTTCTTGATATCACACACAAGAGTTTTTAGACCTTTTTTGTTGTTGTTTAATTGTTGTTGAAGATCTATGTTTGTGATTCAGACCTGCACAATTTAGTGCAAAGTCCTTGACAAATAGCATTTGAAAAGTTTCCCCAATATAAATGACTTCATTCCATAAAGATGCAGAAAAAGAGTGGATTAGTTATATTTGGTAAATAGGTTACAGATGTGTAAATATTGTATATTTTCTCTGGTATGGGAAAATGAAGTTATAAATGAGTTGTAGTATGTATAGTTGATGTTGTGAAATAGAAAATGTTTAAAATGGAAGAGGCTGAAGGGGTAAATAACAAGGGGAAGAAGAATGTGACAATAATAAAGAAAAAGGAAACAAAGCTTATGTATATAGGGGATGAGGGTGCAGGGTGGGTAGAAAGGGGAAAAAATGAGAATCAAGTCATGTCATATTCTGGTAGAAACTCTCAATGTTGAATGTGATGATGATGTGTTTTCATAATGTACCAATAAAGATTTAATTTTTTAAAATAATAAAAAAGAATTTCTAAAGGGTCCTAGTAAAATAGCAGGGTAGGAAGCCCCAGAAATCTGTCTTCTCAATTAGATAAAAAAGAAAGAAAGAAAGAAAGAAAGAAAGAAAGAAAGAAAGAAAGAAAGAAAGAAAGAAAGAAGAAAGAAAGAAAGAGAGAAAATCTTCCTAATGTATGTGCCTGTTTCTGAGTATTTTGTAACTCTGAGTCCACTGAAGACCTGTAGCATCCAAGGGAAGGCTTGCTTAGAACTCAGTAGAGGCCCCCTAATCTTGCAGCTCTACAGGCAATGTGGGGGTAACCTGCACACTGTCTTTCAGGGCCTGGATGGGCAAAAGGGGCCTGGTCATCCAAATATCAGATGGTCAGTATGCTCTGACTGAGGACCACGACAGCCATAGAGGTGGACAGGCATTGCTGCGAGCTTTTTCTTGACCTTCTCTCCTTCCTTTGCCTACTTTTACTTTTAAAAGCTAGAAATTAAAAATTAGACCATCCCAAAGCAACAATATGAGAGAAATTAAAAATTTACTTTCATGGACCAGGAAGGACTAAGCCTCAGGTATGACCCAAAAGGATTTTGCATTTATACTTCAAACTGATCTATGACACACAGACCATATAAAAAACTAGAACCAATAAATAAAGAAATAAAACGTTCTGTAATGTTCTGTTGTCTCTTTTGAGGTCACTATTTTTGTTTATTAGTTACTCATGTAATAGAAAATACACCATATTTGTTCCTCTGGGTCTGCCTTATTTCACTAACCAGATAACCACCAGTTTGATCCATTTTCCTTCAAACGCTTTCATTTCATTCTTCTTTATAGTTGAATAATACTCCATTGTCTAGACTGATTTCCTATTTCGTCGATAGTGAGGATTATTGCAAAAATCATGATAGATTTATATGTATCTATCTATCTATCTATCATCTATCTATATTGATTTGATTTCCTTGGAATATATTGAAGTAGTGTAGCTGAACTACATACTGGATATCTTTTTAGTTCTTTTTGGAAATATCTCCATAAGCACTTTCCCAGAGATTTTGCTGATTCACTTCATACTTATAGTGTGAGTTTCTTTTCCTCCACAACTTTGCCAGAATGTTTTCACATAAAAGCTATTTTGACTTGATGTTGGATCTTAATGTTATTTTTATTTGCAATTCCTTGATGAGAAATGTATGAGCATTTTTTCATGTGTATATTGGGTATTTGCATTTCATTTGAAAAGTTTCAGTTCAGATAAGGTCAAAAGACTTTTGACAAGAATATCAGGTTCTTCACTGAAGTGGAGGAACAACCCAGTTGTCTATCAGTAGATCAACAAATAAAACTTGGAATGATCCCAGGGATTTAGCTCAGGGGTTCAAGCTCCTGCCTTGCAATTGCAAGGCCCCAAGTTCATTCCCTGGTACCCCCCCCAAAAAAAGAAATATATTCATACTGTAAAATGTTATTAAACCCTTGTTTTAAAAAAGGCAAAAAACCACATGGTAACAATGTTACCATGGAACAATGTTAAAGACATTATACTAAACCCATCACAAAGAGACAAATACTGTACAGTTCCAGTTGTAAAAGTCATTTACATTAGTCCAAATCATAGTGCCAGAGAACATAATAGTAATTTTCAAAAGTTGTGGGTATGGGAAAACAAAGAATTATTGTTTAACTAACATTATCACAGTTTATTTGGCTCATCAGAAGAATCACAGTTACTCATATTTCTACTATTTCTAATTCATTTTAATACTTATAACACTTTTATTCATAATGATCAAAAGCTAGAAGTAGTCCTAAAGTTCACAAGTAAGATAATAACATTCTCAAACTTAGGTACACCAACCAATGTTTTTTTTTTCTCTTTATTAAATTGATTGGTACTATTTTGATATAAAAATAGCCACATTCATCACAGGGAATTTGTACCTACGTATTATATATCTTGATTTCTCTTTTTCCATTCCCCTCTTATCCCTTGGACTTTTTCCTTTCCTTATTTATGAAGATTTGTTTCCATTTTATCCTTTTTTCCCTTTGTTCCCTCCCTAATTTTTTTTTCCTTTTGAACAAGTTCTTCCTATTACATAATACCTATTCTGCAGCTTGGAACTTATTTACATTTCCAGTTTATCATACTGGAGAAATATTTACACACGTGTTTTACACCAATGCAATATTTACACATGTATCTATGATTTATTTCACTTAAGAGTATGGCCTCAGTTTGTATTCATTTAGCAATATATGCCTCAAGCTTAGCCTTTTTTATGGCTGAGTATGACTTCATTGTGCAAAACAAGGTCTTATCTTTATCCAATCATCTGTTGATGGCATCTGGATTGTTTCCAATATTAAATTAGTACCAGTTTTCTGTTTTGATACCAAGGATCAAACTCATGACCTTGAAAGGCAGGCAGCAGCTCCACTGAGCTCATCCCCAGCTCTTTGACAGGGGAGCTTATGTTCCAAATCTGTCCTATGTGGGTTGAGTTAGCAACACTTTTGCAGTCCGTCCACTTCTTGGAGATTCCTCACATGGGGATTCGTGCTTTGTGCACTCTACACCACTATAGCACTGCTGCCCTAAGAGCCAGTATACTGCTGTATGAAGTCCTGTGTTTACCTTTGGTTTGATCTAGAAATCTCAGCTTTCAGGATGATTTGAGCACCAGGATGTATATTCCTCTTTTTCTCCTAGTTACTTATGGTTTTTGTCTGAGTAGTTCCAATGTGGGGTTTCCTCTGTTCAGCAATGTTGAAGCCTTCCTCTCCAATGTTGTTTTTCTTTTTTCAAAAAATTATCTTATTGGTACATTTTGTACATCCAATATGATCACATTCAACATTGAGAATTTGTACATTTACATAACACATCCTGATTTTCATTTTTCCCCTTTCCCCTGCCCTCTCTGCAATCCCCACTTCAATATCTGTAAGATTTGTTTCTTTTTTTCTTTTTTACTCCCAATTTTTTCTTTCCTTTTCCCTACCCACCCTTTCCTTTTCCTTTTGCATATTTTCTTCCTATTTTATATGACCTGTCATAAAATACAGCTGTTTTTTTCCATTTAAGATTATGGAATATATTTTACTTTAGCAGTCTGTTAGTCTCATTTACAGTATTGAAAGCAACTTTAGAAAAATATTTGAATAAAACATTTGAATAAAAATAGTTTATTTGAATAAAAATGTGATATATATGACAGCTCTTGAAACCAGGAAAGTTTTAAGACTTTGTCACATTCATACAGGAAAGTAGTCTTTATAGATAGAATGAGCGATGTATAGAAATAGCTTGGTTGACTACAACTTGGCCTTTACCTTATGTGTCATCACATGATTGAACATTTGCCTTATATGGATGTTCTCTGCAGGTGGGAGCCTATGACAGGTTGGATCTCAACTGCTGATGGCCTGAGACTCAACTGTTACAAGAACAGAGCCTTTGACTGCAGTTTGTTCATAGGATACACCAAGTTGTAGTTCACCACCTACAAACTCAAAGCAAGGGACATCTCAGCCTATAGTCAGTTGAATTGAATGAACATGAATACACACTTCTCTGAATGCTCCTTACCCAGGTCTGATGGATGCTAAAGAGCCACATTTCTGAATGTTAATCCCACTCTCTACATACAAGCCCTGGAGATGGGAGAGCAGTGACCCAGTGAGATGGCAGTGCTGAAGTGGACAAAGACAGGGAATAAATCATCTTTTTTAGGTTTGTGATTTCCAGACTCTCAGAGATGATATTGAACTTTGCAAGCTGGATATGGTGATAGAGTGGGACCAGATCTTCACAATATACATGAAGTTCATCCTCCCAAGAATCACAAGTCTTCTGTATGAGATGAATATGATACTTCAGGATGCTGGGGCATGTTTTCTTCCTAAATGAGAGGACTCAGCTTCGGGATGCTAAGCAGTTTTGAGGGAGGTGAGTAATAAAATTGTTGGTGAGCATAGCTTTGCCACAAATGAGGAAAATGAATAAAATTATTTGCAGATTAACTAGAAAACTGAACAGACATTGGCATCTGTGTATTTAATAGGTTTTTAATATCAATAATGATAGTTAGTAGAAAGATGCATTTGATGATAGGTATTTATACTTGGATTTCATAATCTCAATAAAGACCTCCTTTTTTTTTGAACAAAAGTTCAGGAAGGAACTTCTCAGTTAAATGCAGCCCACTTAAAATCCAATTCCAGACGTGTGACATTGACTCATTCTCAATATTTGACAGATATTGAAAATGAGATGGGCCACCGTTCTTACCTTTTAATTAATCTTAAATGTGAAATGATTTGCCAATGATGATTTCTTGTTCATAGAACTTGTGAATACTAATTAGAATGCTAATATGAATGCCTTTTGGAAACTATCATTGAAGTAGGCAGCTAAGTTTAGAGTTGAGTACCATTCAAGGTGTTTTCTCAATGCACAGGAGTGATCTCTTCCCTTGTTCCTGTAGAAGAATTCCACAGTGATATGTACTGCAACCTAGTGTGGATCCCACGGCAGGCACAGCTCATCCTTGCCCCCATGGGACCCAGGGGCAGCATCCTGGTGGTGACTCTCAGCTCATTCTCCTCCCTTTTCCTGAACTGTCTTCCCTTTCTGACCCCTCAAGTTACTTTTTCCATGCTATTAAACTTATTTTCCATGCTATTAAACTTCCATGTCTGCTTGATGATTGTACAGTTGCTCTGATCTTTCCTGGATACAGTGGAGAAGCAGTTGATGCAATGGGCTCTGTCTCAGCCGTGCCTACCTTGAAGCTCTTATGGATGAGTATAATGGCCTTCTGAGAGGTACGCCTGTAAATATAATGCTTATAAATAAATCCTAGGAAAATCACAAAGGACATGCCATATGTACACTGCTTAGCAGAGTTCTTATCACATAGCATTGGTTTCTATTATCATTACTATTAAAATATATATAAAATGCTACACTTGCAATAATTATTTAAGACAGCTGTTATTATTAATCTGTGACTTTGAGGAATTTATTATTTACCATTTTGTTAAATATACTTTTAGGAAATGTAATATATTCTCTAAATAATACTCACATATGCATTATCATCAAGACTTCCAATTCACTGAGGCATATGTGCAGATAGATTACAACTGTTTGGGTTTTTGAATATTATATAAGCTATTTAGGTATTTTTCCTGAATCTCATATTCACTATATTTATATTCTTCAAAATAAAGTGTGGGGTAGAAAACAACCACAATTACTTATTAATAAATAAAGAATTATTTATTTCCTTTCTAAAAACAAATTTTTATTGGCATTCATTGCAATCATATGGATTTCCATAATATGGAAAGGGCAGTGTATTTCCTTACTCCTTGATATCCTCTTCAAGCAACATGAACAAGAGCCACAGTACAACAGCTTCAGCTGTATTTCCCAGTACAACTATTGGTGTGTTGTGTCTCACTTTACTCAAGCTGATTGTCACACATATGTGATACACATTTATTGTGCAGTCATTTCTCCTGTGATTGTAAACTAACCTTATAGGTAAAATATTATTGTATATCCACGAGGCATATTTCAGGTCATTATATTGCTTGTTTACTACATAAAGATGTTTTTCTGAACTCTTATTGATTACTATTCATTTTTCTCTTTAAAACATATTCTCATTGTCACATTGTAAACCATGAAGTTTATCCATTGGCATTATGACAGTGTAGAAAAATCATGATGATGGCTTATAGCATTCACCTCCTCCTCTCTTCCTCAAAGTCACATTCTACCACAGACACGCTTGGACAGCTTTGAGCTCTCTCCACCTTTCTCTTCTCCCATGTTGCTTGTTACTTCTTAGGACTGGCTGGACATCTATAGACATTGGAGAATGGAAATTCATATTCCTCTCTTACCTCATCCTGTCTCTATTGATTTCACTCCTTTTTCCATCTCTTGAATGAAGTTTGTGCTTTTCTAAGTTTTTAGACAATAAAACATTACATTTAGGTATATAGTTTTGTTTATGTGTATATAAATCTGTGCTGCTTGTCTGCTTTCATCTTTCATTATTGTTTTATTGTATTTTGTCATAAAAATCTTTACTTTCTTTGAGGAAACCTTAGCTTCTTAAAATCACTTTTCCAGAAAGTAATATTTAACAATATCAAAAGCTTTAGTAATGTTTGTGATTTTTCATCTAGTGTTTAAAATAAATGGTAGTATATATACATGATGTAATATGTTTGCACCATTTATTTGTTTCATACAAAGAACTTTAAATTCTGGAACTATTATGAAATAGTTATTTGATAAATGTGCATTCAGCTCAATAACATGCCAGACACTCTTGCACTGATGAGAGAAATTGTTAAGAAACTGCAAAGGGAGGAACCATGATTATTTGAAATCTGTATCAATAGAAGATACAAGAGTCTATGAGTATCCTTTGTTTTCTTTAATGTTTTGAATTTTCCAGTAAGTATTTAAAATAAAAAATAACAATCTCTAACTAGAAAGCTTAGCAAGTAATAATCCTTGTTTTTCAAGAAGAATAGTATGGAAGGATACCAAAAATGAGTGCTCCTCAGACACTGGTAATAGCAAACTGCATAAAATCTTATTAAATAACATAGTGAGTGACAGAAGGTGTTGAAATCAGAGGCTGATTATGTTCAATATATATTCTAAGTTCCAACTTGAGTCCATATTCAGACACTCCAAGTGGTAGACTGCATTAGTTAATGTGTGCTGTGTAACAAGTTATAGCAAAACATAGCTGTTTGTAACAAACTTATTATCTCAGACAGCTTCTGAGGTTTAGTAGTTAGTGTCTTAGTGACATGACTCTTCTTCAAAGTCTCCTATGAGGTTCTGGGTTATGACCACAGGCTTGTGAAGGTGACTTCAGTTTGCAGTATTCAGTTCCAAGATGGCCCCCTCATCCAGCTGTGGACAGAGATTCACACTCTCTTCATGCTGGTTTCTAGGAAGCCACAGTTCATCACCAATTTGTTTCTTGATTGATTGCTTGTGGATCCTTCTGACATAACAGATGGATACCCCCAGAGGAGGCATCCTACAGAGAAAGCAAGAAGGAAAACAAAATTATGGGTTTCCATGTCACACCTTATCTTTTCTGCTCCATACTGTCTTTGAGAAGCAGATTACTGAATCATTTGCAGAAGAAAGAGAGGAAAATTAATCTCTGACACTTGAAGGATTCTTAAAGTATTTCTTAACATACCTCAAAAATCACCTCAGTCTCTCAGAGTGTGTTCTAATAATGCATTCTCTTTCCCTCTCTTTGTAGACTTCGAGTAGGTACAGAAGATCAACAAAGTTCTTTCCCAGGGCAGGAGTCCTTGCTCCAGAGAGGGGACTGAGAAGCACTCAGCCATCTCTGCTTTTGCCCACCTCTGGCGGAAGGGTTTTCCTCTCATCAGCTGTTCTGTTTTGTCTTTCAGTACATTCAATTTACAAGATTTTTTTCACTCATATTGAACCAATATCTGTACAAGATAACCTTTCTACATCAGTTCAAACTTTCTATATCTCAATTGGAAAGAAAAGAAATAGCAGTGTTTCATTATCTTTAGGGCTTCTTTTTTTCTTTAAAACTGTGGTTGTGGTTTTAAAATCCTCCTAAGTGGATCTAAAGAAAAACAAGGCTTGACTCACTGTGAGTTGGAACAGAGAAAGATGCAGAGAAACTGGGGCCTGGTGGGCGGGTTTCTGAGAGAAATGGGCCATATTTTAGATGATTTTTATAAAATATTCAAAACACATCATCATAATGTTGTCAAGAAATTTAATTTCATGTGTGTGAAATATCATGTTATAAAGTTCTGTCAACTGTTTATAGCTGAGGAAAAAATTCAGTTCCTTCTGCTACTGTTGCCAAGTGAAGTCATTCAAGGTAAAACAGAAAAAGAGGGAAAACAAAACATAACAAAGTAACCAGTATGGTAGGCAGTATTCCAATGTCTGCAGAAAGATGACTGAGTGAAGGAAAGAATTATTTGGAGACACAGAAGAAATTTGAGGCAATAATTATTTTACTCGTGTGTGTGTGTGTGTGTGTGTGTGTGTGTGTGTGTGTGTGTGTGTGTTTGTGTGTGTGCATGCTGGTGTGTGACAGGTGAGGCCTGATTCATTTGTCATTTGCTTATTTGAGGGTTGAGATTTGATGTCAGAATGTTTTCAAGGAGACAGCTGTCACAGTTTCCAGGGCAGTGGTTGTGCCATAATTTCCTCTTCTTTGTCCCTTTAGCCTATGAGAAGAATGTAGAGGGAAGGGAGATATGGTAACAAAGATTAGGCAAAGACGTCTCTGCCTTGGTAAATGTTATTCATGTGAGAGGACACTACCCAGTACCCACGCAAGATGAGACTGTGGCACTCAAAGTGCTCCAGACAGAGGCTGGTTGTTCTGACGCCCCTCCCAAGATGCTGGGTGCTGACCCACTGCATGGCACACAGATACTGGCAGTATAGGGAAGCTGTAAAGAGTTTAATGCTGTGCCCTCAGAACTGATGTGGGTAACACATAAGTGCCAGAGACTATCCCACTGCAGGAATCGGCACCCAGAGTCACCAGAAAATGTGCTGTTTCAATTGCATAACGTCCTATGTAACATAGTCGAAAACCCAGGTTGGCAGAAGTGCTTTACGGCTTCCCAGTTTGTGTGCACCTCTTCTGCGATGTGTTTACACTAAAAAGGCAGGAGGCATTAGATTTCACCTTGTTCATCTCACTCTTCCTTGAATTGCCACAGCCAGGGACAACTGTGTTGTCCTGAAGAAAAGAGTAGAAAGTAGAGAATACTTCACATTTTTGCAACTCTAGAACAACTAACAATATTGACAGTAGGCGAAAAAAAAAATCTCACCCACAACACTAAGAGATTGTTTCTTTTGGCAACTTTATTTTATTCTATTCTTTTTGTTTCAAAAAGTAGATTGTGTGCTTCTGAACATTCCTACTCCAAGAGCTCTAACAGGTGGTTTAAAAATTTTTAAAAATGAAACTTGTTCCTACACTGATCAGTTGAAACTGCTGGTGAATGTCAGTAAGCCTCATGTTAAATCTGTGTGACACTCGGCACAAAGTTCTGCTTTCTTCAATCCAGGTAGTTACCAAAGTAATGATTGATCATGTTTATGGATTGCTTAAAATGTGCAGCCCAATAGTATGTACTTGACCAATATTATTATTTATTTTGCCAATATTATTTTATCTAAATTTAATGATGATTCTATTATATAATGCATGTATCATCCCTCAAATAGATAGGAACTGATGTCCACAGTAAGTGGTGGTAGGGAAAAAGCCAGAGTCCAAGATCACAGAAGAGCTGGGTACATCAAACTTAAACCCAGGTAGCCTAACTACACAGACCATGACTGTGCTCACTTTAGCCATGGAGTGGATCAACACCACTGCTATCCTTGAGATGAGCTACTGCCAATTATATCCCATGCTCTCTATATTTGGAAAATTAGTCAGTTTTTCTTGTACCCTCAGGAAGTCGTCCCCACATAAATATCACAGTTAAAACTATGATGCAGACAAGTAGATCTGCTGCTAATTATTTTCTGAAATAAAAATGATTGATGCTATATGCATATAATTGGACATGGCTGTTAGAGTATTGACAGTTGCATCCGTTGTTTTTGCTCACTTTGCATTATATAATACTCCTCATCATTAAAATATGGGTGTTCTTGGCTTCCATATCTCAAAGCTCATTTCATTAACTTATGCATTCATTCATCTTTGACAAAATCCGTATAGATTTATGAACTAGCTACTGTGACCCCAACACCATAACAATGCTGAGAAGAGCAAAAGAAAAAATACCTATTTGATTTTTAGTTCATTGACAAGATGATCCTTAATATATTTGAAAATTTAACAGTAATAAGCTAATGTGGAAGGGAAGAGGATGGAAGGAAGGAAGAAGACAATGAGGGAATATTCAGGCTACAGTGCATAGTAATTTGAAGTATATAAGTAAGATTCATATGGAGCACAACACAAAGTCACTAGGACAAGGGGTAAAAACTTGTGTGCATTTAATATCAGGGTTTAGATTCTATTTTGAAAACCATAGGAGTTCTTGAAAGGTCTTGAGTTTACCTATAAGGTTTTTTAAATTTTTATTTTATTAGTACTCTGAGGTGTTTTAGTATCACAGTTTAGAAGAGATGAGTGAGGTAGGAAGACATCAGTTAAGAAGAGACTGAAAGAGTGAGTATGAAATGATGACACACACTTTGCTTTGGTTCAAAATGAAGCAACAAAACTAGCTTGTCCCAATCCCTGAAACCATCAACAAACAAAACCTATGAAACAATATCTTTTAAAAGCAAAGACAGTGGTCCCTAACTGAAGAGAAGTAAATAACCCTGTGAATGTTTGATGGTTTCTGCTCACTGCCCTGGGAGTTTCTTGGTCATGGTGCAGGGAGATGTATTGGCAAAGCCCAGAAGATTCACCTGGTTTCAAAAGTGGAGCTACGAATGTGGGAAGAATGAGGCACTAAATTTTCTGAAGATATTGTTAGGGGAAAATTTTAAAATCAACTATAAGGATCTTCAGAAAGTACCCACCCCGTGCACACCTATTTAATTGAGCAATACTTAACACATAATGTATCGTTACTGAAGATTAACCTAAGATTTACCTGAATGAACTAGAGGATGGGGCATCCCCGTTCACACAAGAGGATGAGTTGAATTCATTTCTGGTATTTGGAAAACTTCACATTCATAAGATACTGGCTAAAGCCTACAGAAAGGTCTTTCTTCAGTCATGGGAAATAATTACCCTAAGGCCGAAAACTAAGGTTGTGCAAATGTGCAATCAAAACCTTAATGATGCAGCTGTTTCCCAGTAACATGAATGGATCCTGGAACAAATATTAAGATTAATAGAAGGGCAAACATATCCAGCATTCAAGAAACTGAAAATCAGAAAGTCTAACATATAATCAAATATCATCATATATGTGATGACATAATTATACATTATTGTTGTCTCAAAATAATAATAAATGTAACCAATCAATACATATGGTGTCAGACAGGTGCCAGACTCAGGAGCCAGTGGCATCTTATAAGTAACTGATTACATTCCACATGTCTTGAAGCCAAGTAGCTCAAAACAAACAAAACAAAAAGCTCATAAACATGAAGAGTATCACATTAAAACCAAATTATTTAAAGTCAGTGATAAAGAGAAATACTTTTCATCTGTCACAGATGAGAGGACATGTTACATACAAAGAAACGAAAATAAGGATGAGAGCAGTTTTGTTTCTAGGAAAAGCATGACCGAGAAGACAGTGGAGCATCATTTCCCAGTGATGACATCTGAGAAAATATCAACACCTGAGAATTCTATACTCAATGAGATTATTGTGCTGGACATTTTACCCATTTGGAGAAAAATACACAACACAATCTACATAAGGGAGAAAAACTTTAATTTAGCTTTTGGTTTTCAGTCCGTGGTCTGCTGGCTGCAAGACAGAAACAGATATCATGGGAGAGGGGCATGGAGGACCAAAGCTGCTCATGTCACAGCAGCTGGGAGTCCCAGCATGGGGATTGGGGGGCAGTGAGCAAGTCCTGCTCAAGGGGCGCCCTTGTGATCTGAGTCCTTCAGCTAGGCCCCACATCCTCAGCACATTCAGCTATGGATCTCAGTGGATTTATCCACTGTTGAGTACAGGGCCAGTATGAACCAATCACCTTGCTTTGTTTGTTAATTCAAACTAATAGAATTAACAGGCACAAACATCTTTAAAAGATAGAAGAAACTGCTGTCTTAGACACATGAAATTCAGATAAATTCATTACTACTGTTGGTGAATTAGTGAAATTAGTACTCTTTTTAGCTTCTAATTTGATCAAAATTTTGTAATTTTCATCAATATTCAAACAAGTAAAGCTCAGTATAATTTTTTCTCATTTGCTTTTAGGATTTCACACTCTTCTATGCTATTTTGTATTTAGGGATTAGCTGGATTTTCTTTCTGTTCTGGCTTTGGGAAACCAGAGTGCTAGTTTGAAAAGACAGATTGTTTTGCTGAAAATGGTTTCCTTGTCTATTCTTTCCAGTCACCACCCTGAAGATCACTATCTCTGCTCTTGTAGAATCTGACATTAGAGCAGAATGTACCTGCTGTGCTTCATCATGAAAATGTGTGGGGCATTGGCTGTTCTGCAAGACCAAAGGAGGCCAATCATGTCTCATATTTGATCTTATTTGCCACAACAATAGTGTGTCAGTGGAAAAAAAATCATTAATATATTGACTCATGAACTTTTCAGATACTGACTTCAGAAAAAATTATTTTTTTGTGACGTTTATAACTAAGTTTTTTTAAAAAATTATCTTTATTGGTACATTATGAATACACATGATAATCGCATTCAACATTAAGAGTTTGTACCAGAATATGACATAACTTGATTCTCACTTATTCACTTTTCCCCCTCCCTGCATCCCCCTGCCCCCATATACACAATATTTGTTTTCTTTTTTCTTTATTTTTACCACATTCATTTTCCCCTCATTATTTACCCTTACACTTTTTCCTTTTAAATATTTTCTACTTCACAATATCAACTATACATACTACAACTCATTTACAACTTCCACTAAAAGTGATAAGATTGAGTCATTCACACGCAAGTGGATGTAACTTAAGGATGTTCTCGTAAGTGAAATAAACAGGTCACAGATGTTTAAATATCATCTTTTCTCTGATATGAGACTATAACTAAGTTTTGCCATTTAACTTGAAATAGAAAGTCCACACAGTTCAAGAATTTACATTTTTAATTAAATTCCTTATTGGTACATTTTATATACACATCATGATCACACTCAACATTGGGAATTTGTACCAGTATATGACATGAGTTAGTTATCATTTTTACCCATTTCCCTACCCACCCTTCACCCCCCACCCCCTATATACATATACTTTCTTTCTTCCTTTTAATATTGTATTTTTTCTTTCCCCTCATTAGTTTGTGAGCATTCTCAAATACACTGCAAAGACTATACTGTTAGCATTGCTCTCTCTTTCCGTATCTTACAGCCCATTACTTACCTTTTGCTTTTTCGTCATGTAAGATGTCCACCATTTCACTAATGGAAGTTATTGTTATTTATAAGCTTTCTTTTTTGTTTTACTTACAATAGAAGATTTTAATTCAAGAATAAATTCATGCCAGAAGTTTAAGATTTCAGTTTAACATATATGATAAACTCAGTTATGTTTTTTGGTAGTTTTACAGTTTTGTCAATTTTAATATACATGAGTCATATATATTATTTAAGTATTCTTCAAAGTGTATAGGTTAATAAATTTCACTTACTAACAAATCACTAATTTGGCAAACTGTTTTGCAAGAAGTTTCCATTTAACTTTGAGGAAGATGAAGTTTGTTCTGTAGATAGTCTTAATAACAAGCAATGAATAAGTCTTGAATGGAACACGTTTTTTGTTAAGAGGAATGTCTTCCAATCCAACTTGACTATAGCTCCACCTCTATGCATTAAAGCATAATAATGTATAAAATAAAAACTAAGGAAAACGTTTTTACATCAGCATTGTTAATAAGGAAAGGACAACTGCTTGTGTAACCCTCTAACAGAGCATCACATTTCAGTGTCATTCCATTTTTCTCAACTATACACCAGACCATTACAACTAACCATATACAATGGTGCCTGGCAGAAGGGTCGAAGAACCATCAGACAGATAAACATCCTAAGGAAGAGGCTGCACATTGCTTACACACTGTGACATCCAGCAAATGAGGGGAGGAGAGCTTGAATGTGGCACTGCTTTGTGAGGTGAAATTGGGGTGATGACTGTTTTAGATGTGATGCTTGGCAGGCGCATTACTCTCTTTATGTTCAAAGAGGATACTTAGTAATACAAGTCCTGACTAAATCTCACCATGGAGAAGTAAGAGAAAAAGGCAACTGGCTAAGAAAGCTTGTCTCAGTGTATGAAATTTGTTTATAATACTTTCCTAGCACTTCAAACTAATGAAGGATCATGTTAAGAAACTGGATTGATATATAAGTAAAGAAAAGTCAGTGGCATTTGTATTAGAATAATTCTACTTAGGCAACTTAGACTGTTTCTTTAAAAGGGCTGAAATTGCTGTTCACTGCGAACATCCTGTGCTCAATATCAGGTCTCACAAACAAGCAAACATAAAGGAACAAATGAACTCAACAAATATTGCAATGGTGCTAAGACAGGAAGTACTGTGCAGAGAGCACTGGTGCATGTTTTCTAAAGGAAGGAGAATAAGCTGCACCTGTGAAGAACACGGGACCTGTTATGATTCTGTGCCATGACAATGGAAAGATAATAGATAAGGAGTCCTGTAAAAAGTGTGAAGAGACAAATTGTCACCAGATTTCTATATGGAAATTAGCTGGAATAATAAGATACTGCTTTAGGGCCGGGAATTTAGCTCAGTGGTTCCGGTGCCTGTCTTGCAAGTGCAAGGACCCAGGTTTGATTCCCCAGAAATCACATACTGTACTGGGTGTGGAGACTCACCCCAGCAGCAACCAGTCCCACATACCACAGTGCCAGGCATGGTGGCTCATGCCTGTAATTCCAGCACTCGGGAGGCACAGGCAGGAGGATTGCTGTGATGTGAGATTGAGGCTGAGCTCAGGGCCAGCCTGAACTACAAAGCAAGACCCTGTCTCAAAAAGAAAAAAAAGAAGAAGAAGAAGAAGAAGAAGAAGAAGAAGAAGAAGAAGAAGAAGAAGAAGAAGAAGAAGAAGAAGAAAGAGACTGCTTCAAATCGGATAGTGGAGGAGAGGAAAAGTGAATGGAATTGTAGCCAAGAATAGAGTGTCTTTGCTAATTTGATTTATAGTAGGGAGCCCAAGTAACATAAACTCTTCCCTTGCAAAAAAGAGAGCCATCATTAATATTAATTAGTATTCCATACAGCTCAGGAAAAAGTGAAAATGAAAAAATATCTTCAATATCAAGAGTTAGATCAAAATAAACAAATGCAAGTAGAAGACATGATACGAGGTTATATACACTGTTCATACACAAATACACACATACCACTCCATAATAAGAAAACAACTTGAAAGAACTGCTATAAAATTACTCAAATAAGTATAAAATTGTGCAAGAAAGTTCCATTTACTTACAGTAGAAAATGCAAAGATGTTTTCAGATTAACAAACTGAATAGTATGCAATGAAAAAACAAAGCTATTCATAGGATATAAAATAATAAAGATGTAACACATAAATAAAAATAAAACAATTATATTACTCTGATGAAATTAAGTGTGGTAGAATTACGATCAGGTAAAAACAAGTAAAAAGAAGACTTTGACAATGTTTAAGTCTAAAATTTATTATGAATACCAGTTATTAATATTTGTACATCTAATTAACATAGCAATTATTATCAAGACAAAAATTTTGGAGAACAAGAAGTAAATATTCCAAGTGCAATGTAAAAACACCTTTCTTGACCTAAGACAGATTTGATGGTCAAAAACTTATAAAGGTTATTATAAACACAAGTATTACAAAAATAAACTAGCTTTTGCAGATTTTAAAACTAGTAACATCAAACATTATCTTTTCAAGTAGGCATGAAATATTAATTATATCTATAATAGCAAGGAAACTTTTAAAGTGCCATGTAAAAGAACACAATATACAGAACTTTTTGTAATCATAATGAAATAAAACTGGAATTCAATAAAAAGTTTCAAAAAGACTACGTAATGAGAAATGAAAAGACAATACTATTTAGCAAATTTTAGACAAAGTGAATCTTAAAATTATAAATATTAATGAATAAAAATCTATATTTATGGTAAACAACTAAAGCAGAGATGTGTGTAGATGTGCATCATTAAATATCCATACCAATGACCACAAAATGCATTGAGATATCTATTTAAAAAGCTAGGAAATCTGAGAGTTATAGAGGAAAGAGTTAGTACAAGTCAAGAGAAAAGGTAAGTAAGAATAGTTAAAAGAAGAAATAGAATCAATACATAATATCAAAGACAATATTTGAAGTAAGTGAAGAAAAAGAACAAACTAATCAAAGTAATCTCAAATGCAAAAGATCAGGAATGTCCAAGAACACAGAGGGATTCATCAAAATAAATATTAAAAATCTCATAACTAGCACAACAGTGTTCAAACAAATCAGAAACTTTTGCACTAGTAAATTTTTAAATGTTTCACACTGTCTCAGTCTGTTTCTATAGGGAAAGTGACCCTGTATGAAGGCGCACCATTACAGCTCTAGCCACTGGCAATTTCATAGAAGATTTCAACAAATCTGGTGGACATGGGTGTCAGGAAAGGTATGAAGTTGGAGACATAAATTCTAACATCTTCTGTTTAGAGTTGAAAGATTACTTTGTAGAGTAATTGTAAGAGATACATTAAAGATACTATTTGAGCCTTTTCTAGATGTGAAAAACTTTGCACTTTCTCTCGTCTCTTCTGAACATTGTCTTTCTTCCTGATTGCTGTAAATGTTACTCAAAACTATACAATATTACTCTTGTTGTGATTACTTAACATTTAAAGCATTATTATCCTTACATATATTTTACAAACATTAATTGGACTAATACTGGAGACTGAAAAAAGTAGTCTTTAACAGATGTGTTAGAAAAACATTCTGAAATTTAAGTGTTCTTGGTTTATTTTACATTGGTCAATTGGAATGAAAATATCTTGTGTCCACTGCAGAACGGGTGGTGAACTACCTTCCTAAGTGACTCTGGTGTGCCAAGCAATTAGCATTGCATACTTACCTTTGAGGCAGACTGTTTAAACTCAGATCATGACTACTCTCCCGCTTTCCTTTCTACAGCAGGATACTTTCTTTGGCTGCGAGCACTGTAAACCCAAAGTCCATTAGCTATGAGTATGCAGTTGGAGTTGGTATGGGTGATGATAATAAGAAAAGCTATTATTTAAGAAAGACCATCTATTCCTGGGAAATATTACAGGTTTATTATCTACTACAACTTCTACCTCTTAGGAGCAACTCCAGGAGATATTGACAGAGCATCACTTTACTAGATTAAATGTAAAAGTTAGTAGAGTACAAAATTGTCTATTTAAACCAAGCTTTTTGGGAAAATGAATAAATGAACTTAAGGAATAGCAATTACCAGGGTCCAATTCTAAGCTTAATCCTTGGTGAGTATTCTTTCTCCTTGCTTATGTGGAAGTTTGCCCTGTTGGCTGTGTCTGTCATTTACACAGCTCTGGTCACCTTGAAAAAGCATGTCCCCGTCTGGCGTATCGTGATTACATATTCCAAAGACAGAAGTCATATTTTCTTCCATCACACATACTAGAAACATACCACTTTCCCATTAAGATGGATAGTCTCATTTTTATTCCTTTGGTTGTGGGCAGCCTCTGTGACCATGAGAACACAGCAGAAGTGTTGCTATGTGACTCTGGAAGTTGGATTATAAAAGAATTTCAGTTTATGCTTTGCTGAGTAAACGTTCACCTGAGCCCTGAGCTGGCCCTTAAACGCCAGCACCACAGTGATGCTTGAACCCCTGACTAGTGCAGGCCAACTACATAGTTACCATCTCATTTTGCAACTGCAAGCCCTGAGCATTTGGAACTCTGAGCTACAGCAGCCCACAGCATCCTCCCAACTCCTCACCACCCCAAATGCAATGTAATAGGGACAGCAATGGTAAGTTACCAGCCCACATCCAGCTGTTCCCTGTACAAGAGGCCAGTTAGGATGAGAGCCAAAGTGTTGCAGTAACAAATGTGACACTGAGTAGCTGCTGTTCCAGAAGATGGGAGACTCTTACAAAGAGGCCTTATTGGGAATCTGGATTAGGAGTGGGATCTATGGGCAGTTGCCATGAGATCCCAGATTGGTGGACAACTCACATGGGATGGGTACATCTTCATCTAACATTCAGTCACCAGATTTGGTGCAGTTTGGAAGATCTCAAGAGCAGACATGACTGTCTCAGTGGGCTATTCTTTTTACTGATTTCTTTTACCTCTGTGACTCTGGGGACATTACAATATGGAAAGACCGGGAGCTGCTCTGAGGCTCTTCAGCTGACTACTCAACTTATCAGAATCAAAGAAAACATCCTTATGCTATATTTTGGTACTTACAGAAAGATTGTTAAACTACTTTTGGAAAACAAATGTGGCCCACCATTGTTTTATAAGTAAGACTGTGGAGAAAACCTCGTCTCACTCATTTCTTTACATGTTGCCTGCTGACCTCAGGTTAGACTTTAGCAGTTTTAACAGAATGAGTTTGGGAATTCCATTTGATGCATGAATCTGCTGTTTCTCAAAATCACAGCTCCTGTTCATTGTGGACTATTCTCAAGACCAGATTAAGAGCCCTCTACAAATTCCAGCTATCTTTCCATGACTTACCTTACATGTACGTAGCAGAATCCTGAACTTCAGTCTATTCATTTGTTGTAAAAATGTATTTCAAAATATCATCTTAGGGTCTATGCAATTGTGAAGGCTCTACTGACATCAGTCTCCAAGTTATTAAAGTGCCTATTTGGCCAATAGGACTTCACATACCCATAAGTGAAGTAAATAGGTTGCAGATGTGTAAATACTGTATTTTTCCTCTGGTATGAGAATCTAAAGATGGATAGTAAATGAGTTCTAGAATGTATGATAGATATTGTGAAATTGAAAATATTTAAAGGAAAAAGGGTAGGGGTAAATAACAAGGGAAAAGGAAAATGTGATATTAAAAAAGGAAATAAGGAAGTTTACTTGTCTCCAGGCCCACACCAGAAGAGTGCCCAGGGACTGAGGTTAGCAGTGGGAAGCTCGGGAAACGGCGACTGCAGCACCGAGTCTGCGTCACCGAAACTATGCTGAGGTTAGAATTATTGGCCTCTAGGCCTATGCCGGAAGAGCGCCCAGGGATTGAACTTAGCAGCAGGCAGCTTGAGAAACAGCGATTGCGGCACCAAGTCTTGTGACTGAATTTACGCCGGGGTTAGAGCTTACTGGCCTCTATGCCTACGCCGAAAGAGTGCCCAGGGACTGAGGTTAGCAAGTCAGAGTCTGATTTTCTCAACAGTAACTGCAGAAGCACATACAGTCAGCTTGTATTGGTGAGTAGGTGGACCTGTTGGAACAACAGCCCCTAACATTGCAACTGCACAGGGCCTACAGCCTACTGGCCTCCAGGCCAAATGCACAAGTGAGCCCAGAGACTCTGTATTGCTGAGAAGGTGGGCCCATTGCAACCTCAGACAGTGCCACAGTAGTAGTTCAGGAGCCACAGTCTCCCTGCCTCTAAACCAGACAGGAGAAGGTGTTCTGACTGTACTGATAGAGTGCCTCGTATGGTGTGCCAGAACTAGGGGTTTTTCTTTAGGTGCGAATACATACTGCAAAGAGCAACCCAAAAAACACTGATATTTTCAGGTTCCTTACTATTAGGAGGAAAGTGACTTGCAACAAACAGCGCGAAAAAACAGAGCAGGTCAGAGATGAGGAAACACTCAAAATTTCAGACACAAAGATCCTCACCTCCAAGTAACACAGGGGAAGGGGAAATAGAGAAGTGTGAAGCCTAGTCTCCAGGGCCCGCAGAAATGGTAACCAAAGCAGATCTAGCAAAATGGAAATCAGAACTGATCTCTCAGATGAAAGCAGAGATATTGGACACTGTCGATATGATGATTAATAAAGCTAAAGAGGAAATAATG
>PVIR01028102.1:0-22098 GCA_004026965.1 Petromus typicus
AGAAAATGGAAAGACATTTCTTGTTCCTGGGTTGAAAGAACCAATGTCATCAAAATGACCGTACTACCACAACTATTATATAGATTCAATACAATTCTGATTGAAATCCCAACAGCATATTTCACCAATCAAGAGAAAATAATTCAGAAATTTATCTGGAACCACAGAAGATCTAGAATAGCAAGAGCAATTCTAAGCGATAAAGACATGGTAGGGGGTATTACAATCCCCAACTTGAGACTATACTACAAAGCCACTGCAATAAAAACTGCATAGTAATGGCAAAATAACAGACCCAAGGATCAGTAAGCAGATTAAAGGACCCAGAAACAACTCCAGACACATAATGTCACCTCATCTTTGACCAAGAAACCAAATCCCCTCAAAAGAGGAAAGATAGCCTCTTTAATATATGATGCTGGAAAAACTGGGCTTTAACCTGCCAAAGATTAAATCTAGACTTATCTTTTTCACTGTGTACTAAAATAAAATCAAAGTGTATTAAAGACCTAAATATTAAAACAGACACATAAACCTGCTGCAAAATAGGTTAGGTAAAACTCTTGAAGACATTGGCTTATGGAAAAATTTCATGAACAAATCCTCCATAGCACAAGAACTGGCAGAAGAAATCAACAACTGGGACCTCATCCTATTTAGAAGCTTCTGCACAGCAAGGGAAACCACCAGAAGAATGAAAAGACAACCAGCATTAGGGGAAAGAATCTTTGCCAGCTGTTTCTCAGACAAAGGGTTACTATCTAGAATATATAAAGGGCTTCAAAAAATCAACCCGCCCAAATTTAGAAACCTAATTCAAAACTGGGCATCTGAAATTAAGACTCTTTTCAGAGAAAAAAGTATATGAAGCTAAGAAGCATATGAAGAAACGCTCAACATTATTAGTTATTTGAGAGATGCAGATGAAAACAACATTGAGATTTCATCTCACTCCACAAAGAATGGCTGCCATTTCAGAGTTAGCCAGCAACAAATGTTGGCGAGGCTGCAGAGAAGAAGGAACCCTTCTCCACTGTTGGTGGGAGTGTAGACTCATACAACCACTGTGAAGATCAAAGGGAGATTCCTCAAAAAACTAGGATTAGAGGTCCCATTTGACCCTGCTATACCTCTGCTAGGAAACAGCATATACAAAAGAATTAAAAGATTCATATTACATCAACATATGTGCACCCATGTTTATAGCAGCTCAGTTTGTGCAACTAAATCTTAGAAACAACCAAAATGTCCATTAACTGGAGACTGGATAAAAAAGATGTGTGGTTCTTTTATAGAATGGAGTATTACTCTGCCATAAAAAATGATAAGATTGAGTCATTTATACTCAAATGGATGTACCTTCAGTATATCCCCACATAAGTGAAATAAGTAGGTCCCAGATGTGTAAATATCATATCTTTTCTCTGGTATGAGAAAATGAAGATATAGATGAGTTATAGAATGTATGGTAGATACTGTGAAATAGAAAATATTCTAAAAGAAATGGAATGTAAGTGTAAATAACAAAAGATAAAATAATGAGATGATAATAAAAAAGAAAGGAAATAAAATGTATGTATATAACGAGGTGGGGGTCATAGGGTGGGTAAAGACATGGGAAAAAATGAGAATTAAGTTGTGTCATATACTGGTACAAATTTTCATTCTTGAGTGCAATCATGATATGTATATATAATGTACCAATGAAGATTTGAATTTAAAAAAATAACAAAGTATACTAGATATCAGCTGTGAAATAATGCATCTGTTTGTACTTCATATACAATTTTAAAACAAGAAGCTGTATTTCAAGAAAGGAATAAATAGAAATTTTAGGAACTGTTATTTTCCTCTAAAGGAAGGTATTTCATATTAAGATAGATAAAATATTGTTTTGAAGACAATATAAAAATTTCCTTTATGGTAGGCTGAAAATAGAAATACATTAGAGAGAATTTCAGCACTCTCATACACAAATGGCCCACATTTGCAATGATGTATTTGGACTAGAATGTCCCAAATGACCAAAGGATGTAGAAACACAAAACAAAAAAAACATTAAAAGAAGTGAAAAGCTTTGATTAATGGAAAAGGAAAAAAAAGGCTCTATTACACTGCTGTTAGCAAAGCATGGAAGTTTGGAGTGGATAAAAGCCTCAGTGTTTGCTTGTAGAGACAAAAGAGAAAATACATTATTTCTCCTGATTCAAAGAATTATAAATGCCGTTAATCTGAGGGTGAGAAATGGGTTCTCAAGTTTAGACTTCTTTATTACAGAAATAGTCCTCATAGTTTAAGCATATTGGAGCCAACTGGGAAGGTCTTTAAAAAAAAAAAAGTGGCCTACACCAAGTTCCTGATTCAGTAAATCTAGGGAGAGACTTAAATTTGACATTTCTTGAAGTTTCCAGGTAACACTGTTGATATTAGTCTCAAACTGCACTTCAATACCATTACAATACAGAACACGTGCTTGAAGGGAAAGTTCTCTCTGTTGAAACAATGTTTTAATTCTTCAGTATCTACCACAGAAGGCTGATGCTTATAACACTCTCCCATCTCTGACATGACACCAAACTACATGTGGTCAAAGATAAATCATGCATGATTTTTCTGGATGCTTATTCTACAACTGTATGGAAAGCCCACATCCAAGAAGATCTAAGTTTCAAGGGAATTAAATAACTGAATATTGGGTTGACTTTTTTTTTTTTTACATTCTCACCTCCCCTAATATTTTAGGATCACATAGATTTAATTTTGCTTTTATATAAGCTTCAGATTAAAATGATACCTTTTATCACAGATATGTCTACTTCGTTTTTTCTGACATGAAGTGGCTATGTCACATTGACCTCTGCTTTGGTTTGTGTATTTTTGATGTGGGTCACCTACTACTTGTCATTGTGTTTGTCATTTCATCAGTCTCTAGGTGCTTGAATTTTCTCAGCAATAACTCCATGCAGCCACTTGTCAAAGAATTTTACCTGTAATGATTCCATCACTGTTACAATTCTTCAAAAAGACCTTAGGAACATACGAAATGTTAGATAACCCCAACTCTGTTTGGATAGAGATGTAAGATATCAGTTTATCTAATTTAGAATTACTCATTTAAATACTCCTGTGTTAGGCAGTATTTTCACAGTTCAAGCCATGTTAAGAAAAATAAGGTAGGAAGGCTGGGGATTTAGTTCAGTGATTCCAGTGCCTGCCTTGCAAGTGCAAGGGCCTGGGTTTGATCTCCAATAATCACATACAATAATGCTGGGCGTGAAGACTCACACCGACCAGCAATCAAAACCACATATCACAGTGCTGGGCATGATGGCTCATGCCTGTAATCCCAGAATTCAGGAAGGCAGAGGCAGGAGGATTGCTGTGAGTTCAAGGCTGAGTTTAGAGCCAGCCTGAACTACAAAAAGTGAAACCCTGTCTCAAAAAAAAAAAAAAAAAAAAACCCAACCAACCAACCAAACAAACAAACAAGAAACAAAACCGAAAAGAGTGAGGTATCTGTGATACTCAATATTGTATGCTGTTATCTGGTCTCTACAGTCTCTGAACTAAAAGAAAGGAAAATATAGAAATTTCACTTGGTGAATAGGATACGACATTTTCCAGCTACCAATTAGAAATAGTAGCATTTCAGTATCAAAAATAGAACTTCAGAATCTACTATTTTAAAATTAGAAATGGAATTTATTTCATGTCAACTTAGACATACACACATGACATACCTGCAGGCATTTCTTTTCAAATTGTATACAAAATTTTTATCACATATTTTGGATCAAATAATTTCAAAGACTTAAATTTTGTAATTTAGAAAACTGACATTGTGCTATGTGAAGACAAATGGTTTCTTAAATGCTGCTCTAAGTGGATAGAACTATTAGACTTTAGAGAATCTTTGAGATGAGTACAATGTTGTATTATGCATGAAGAAAATGCAAGTAAAAACTTCAAAGGTAACTGGGTTAAAATCTAGTTCAGTTCACATTTAAAAAACTTAATAGAAGAGAAAATAAGGAAATTTCTCTAGACTAGATAACAAACCATTCAAACTAATCATTTGACATTGAATTATAAAAGCCTAGGATTAGCAATGTGAGGTGCAGGATTCGAGACAACTGAAGAGTGTTGTGGGCCTGGAAAAATGTAAGTTGAATCCTCAAGGAGCCGTCAGGTCATAAATACAGTACTGATTATCCTCACTATTAACCATAATTCAACAAATTTCTGTGCCCTGAAACTCACATTGTGATTAACAAGAATTCCTTTAATTTCCCAGAAACCCCGGAATTATTGATTTTAAATGAAATCTATAGAATAAACACAAATCTCAGCCCCAAATCCACCCAGGTATTGAAGACAGTTTGAGAGCTGAGGAAAAGAAACATGGCCAGTATTGCTGACAGAATAAATGAAATTAGAATAAATGTCATTAATGAGACAAAGAGGTCAGGAAGGGGACCGGCTGCGCTCATTGAATACTCACTCATTAGAAAATATTGGCGTGATTTCTGCATTTTGACAGGATTTAGACTCTTTATCATGAGGCCTCCACATTCAAACCAGAGAATATGACTTGCTATTTGTTACAATGCCCCCTTAATATCACGTGAAACTTAGAACCAGTGTTAAAGATTCAAACATTAGGGGGCAAAATTGCAAAGAAGCCTACAAATACTCTCTAAGCTGGGTCCCAAACTCTACAGAATGACAAAATAGAGTTCCCACTCGATTTCTCTTAGAATATATAAAAAGAGGACAGCTTTACATTTACATAAAACCCAAGAATATGGTGCATACAGTTTTCCCTATGACATGTGTCAGCACTCCTGGACAAATATTACTATATTGCTACTGAGTAAACCACCTAACTAATTTACATTTCTTTAATTTTTTTATGATGTCCTTTTTCCTTTTCCAAGATCCCATCTAGGATCTGTTATTATATTTATTAATCATATCTGCTTGGTTTCCTCCTGGTTATGACAGTTTGATAGACTTTCCTGTTTTTGATATCCTTGACCACTTTGAGGAGTGTTAGTCAAGTGATTTGTAGAATGCTCCTTAATTAATTAGATTTATATATTTGATTGGAAAACATCACAAGTAATGCAGCCGGTTTATCATACTGTACACAGATACACACTATCAATATAGTTTGTCATTATTCATACTAACTTTGATCACTATACTAGGACAATATCAGGGTTTTCTACTATAAACTTCTTCACTTACTCACCTCATCTATTGTATTCTTTGATGGGTTAAGCCCACCCTTAAAGAGTAGAGAAACTCAAAAGCCTTGGTAGAAATAATTTCCATTTTCATCTCATGATAAAGGGAAGTAGAAATTTTATTCTTATTTTAAATAATTTAGAAGTGTGAAGTAAGGGTCATTTCATTTTCATAGTTCAGAATTAAAGTTCAAATCAAACTGGCTTGAATCTCTAAAATTTGAGTCTTAAATATTCTGCAAAGATCATTGTTTTGAAAGCTGTATGACCAGGCTGGAGTGCTATCAGGAAATATGTGAAATTTTTCGTGAAATATCGAGTATATGAAGCCTAGGGGAAGTAAATTAGGCGTTTTAAGTCATGCCCTAGAGGAGGATTTTCACCGGCCTTCCCTCTTCTTTCCCTCCCCCTTCTATCTTTCATCAGAGGAGTAGGTCCTCCATCCCAATGCTCCAAATATAAAGTGCTTTCCCAGGCCTCAGAGGAGTGGGACGAAGGACCAGGGATGTAAATCTTTAAAACCGTGAGCCAGTGTAAAGGTCTTTTGCCTTTAAAATGACAATATCAGCTACTTTGTGACAATAATGAAAAGCCAACACAATCCCCAAGAGTAATGGGACTCCTATCAACACTCTTCATAATGATATTTATGATTCCCCCACTTATCTGATTTCCTTACTCCTTTGAATTCATAACACCTCTCACATTTTACTTCCTTGTGGTTGGTGTTTTTTTGTTTTTTTGTTTGGTTTTTTTTTTTTTTAACTACAGCCAAAAGGTAGAAGGTAGAATATACTACTGAGTTCTTGATTTTCCTGAGCACTAGGCAGTTATATATGATAGATTTTGTTGAAAGTGTGTAATGATGAGAATGATGGAAAAATTCTGTCATACATGCAGAAAAATATATTACAATTCTACACAGCAGGAGAGAATTTAATATTGAACATTAAACATACATATTCTTGGAGACACAGAATTATTTTGCCTTTTCATCATTTGTCATTTTAATATGTTGTATGTGGTTACATTTAATATAAGGAATTTTTTTTTTCTTGAAACAGGGTCTCACTTTGTAGTTCAGGCTGGCTCTTAGCTCACTATCTAGCCCAGGCGAGCCTGGAACTCAGCAATCCTCCTGCCTCTGCTTCCCGAGTGCTGGTATTACAGCCATCACACCCAGCATTGTTGTATGTGATTACCGGGGATCAAACCTAAGACCTTGTACTTGCAAGACAGGTGCTGGAACCACTGAGCTGAATCTTCAGCCCCTATAAAGAATTCTTTGATTAATTGCTTTATGTTTTGGGTTCTAGATTTTTTACTATTTTCTCAGACATTTCTTACCTAGCTCTTTCACAGATTATTGAGTTCTTCACAATCTCCTTCTGTGTATACTGACAAAATTCCACTATATATTTATTAATAACTATACTCAATAATTTATTACTTTTTTTCTCTCTCTCTCCCTCTTTGAGACAAGGTCTCACTTATTTTGTAGTTCAGACTGGCCCTGAGCTCACAGCAATCCTCCTGCCTCTGCCTTCCGAGTACTGAGATTACAGGTGTGAGCTACCATGCCCATTGGCATTGTTGTATGTGGTTACCACGGAATCAAACCCAGGCCTTTGCACTTGCAAGGCAGGCACCGGAACCACTGAGCTAAATCCTTGGCCTATTTTCTCATTTTTAATCCACCCTGATTTATGCCAAGGCCTGTCTTTTCACAAGCAGAGGGCTCTGCTAAGTATTTTGCTACACCAGAACGATTGTTCCTCTGAAGAATTCTGCTGTTAGTTGTCTAACTTATTGTTTCTCAACTCCAGTCTCTCCCTTGCTACTTGCCACCATCCTAATCCTCTTCTGTAGGTAGGAACTATAAAGATTACTCAGTTTTTAATTAAAGAGACAAAGTACCACAAGGGATTAATTATGACAAGTGGAAAGGAAGGTAATGTGAGAATTTAAAGATAAACAATGGAGAAAAAGAATGAAACATGAATCAGAAAGCTGGGTATAGCAAGGACTAAGTATACAAGAGAAAAAAGGTGCTACCTAGAGATCAGGAAGGAACTCACACCCCTGGACTGGGACTCAGGAAACCCCCAGTCTCAGCTGAGCTTCTAGAGTTCTGCCATTGATGCAAACAGAACAGGAGCTGCAGATGTTACTGACATTATAACTGCTGATGCTACTGGCAAGGCAATGTCTGCACTAAAGCAGGAGGCACAACTGAATCTACTATTTGTTGTTGGTCAAGCATTTTTGGTCCCTTCACTCACCTTCAAGTGTCATCTCTTTAACAAGAAGAATAATGTCTTATTTCCTTCATATTTTAACCCTTGACCCATGGCTCCCTTTGGTGGAACCCAATTGTCATAATCATAACCCAATTGTTTTCTGGCTTGCAGCTCCTTGAAATATAAAACAAAAACAAACATGGAGATGAAGAGGTAGGGACCGTATGGGAAACCATCTCCCTCACTTTTTACCCAGGATCAATAAACACACTTCTTCCCATTTTTAATTCTAAACAGCACGGTGTCAGTGACAACACAATGCAGATGATCCTGATAAAATGTCACCATTTCTAGAAAAAAGATGAAAGAAAACCCCACTGGTTGCAATATCCTTATTTAGGTAATATTTCTTTTTAGTTCTACCAATTTCCTTCATATTTTTAATTCAAAGTTTAAATTATAATATTAATTACCAGAGCACCTTAAATAAAGTAGTACGAGACAAAGATAGGAAATTTCAGTTAGCATATGCAAATGTAGGCATAATAAGAGAAAAATATGCATAAGATTAAAACTTTGTTTTTCTAACGGGCTTCAAGGTTGTGATTAACATTAATATATTCTTTTCATTCCGTTTACCTCTTGTTGCTGCTGTCCTCATGTTGATCAGAATTCTTTACTTGATGGGTTAAGACTTCAATTTTGAAGCACCTGGATCATGCAAAGCAACTTTTTGGTATACTGCAATTTTCCATTAATTATATCACTGGTCACCAAGGTACTATGACACATTTTTCACATGGTTGCTATTTCTTCATTTTTGTAACAGCAAGTTAATTTCTTGGCAATATTTGAGATGAGTCACTGCATTCTGGATTATAGGGGTCTGATGATCCCTAAGTGTGCCTGTCTCATCTTCTAGTTATCTGAAGTCATCACGCAGGCCTCAGACAAATTCTTCTTTTGAATTGAAAATCTTGTATACCACTTGAGTCTAAATTTGTGAGCAAGAGTCATTTATTTCTTAATCAAAGCATCAGTATTAATGGTAGAGGAGTCACTTTAATTCTAAATCCTGGGCTCATTTACTCTGTACATGGGAGAAGGAGTATCATGTAGTGGCAGCTTCACTAGGGCACATAGCGATTAGACAAAACATAAGCACTATCCTAGAACATACAATCAGCAGGAAAAGTAGTATTTTCAGTAAGTTACCCCACCATTCTGACAGAATAGATGCTTCGGGGAAATAAGACATGTAGCAAAGATGAATGAGGACCTCAAAAACGACCCTCTGTGGCTCATTTGCTATGAGAGCAGGTTAACATGAAAACAAACGAAGAATTCAGCTATGACACAAAGTGCTGGAAGAATGACTATGGGTAGATTGTCAAGAGGATGAATTATTGTCCACTCCAAGATTCAGGGGTTCACTGTATTCAGGTTACTAGCTGGACCCTCTTGTAGTCGTGCCGAACTAAAGCTCAGTGTTGTCTCTAAACCTTCAGTAGTTCCAATAACAAAGTCAGCCTTGGTGACAGTAACACATGTTGAAGAAATTTTGAATCTACTGGATCTTGAAGCCTCGGTGGCAGAACAACTTGTTATGAGTCCAGTCCTGAATTTATTACAGAAAATTTTCTTATTTTTTATCTGCTCAAAAGTGGAAGCCTTTTAGTGAGTGAGTTAGAGGAGCATATTCAAGTTTTGTTGTTTCCAGAAACAAATGAAGCCCACTCAGTCCTTCGCAGTGAGTTGTACCAGGTGCAATCACATGACTTTCACTTACAAGAACCAGTAAGGCTTAGACTACATGAACTGAGCTATCAGAGATCAAGATTCTAGCCCAAGAACTCTATACTATAGACCTTTTGAAATCTCACTGAGGTGGCAGGCTATGAATTTTTATGGCAAAAAGTCTCTGCCATTTAAAAAATATAATATGTACGTGTTTTACTAATTCCTAGGGCATTTGCTACAAACTTTTTACAGGGTGTAATCGTCATTTTTTTTTCTTCAGTAATGCCAAATGTTATGTTGTTCTGATGACAAAATAATAGATTTTTGGACTATATTATGACAAATGGAAGAGTCATGGAGCCTTGAAGTAAAGCAATGAAAGCCTACCAAGCTGAGATAACAAACATTTTTGCGCAAGTTTTTGAGTTAATAGAAAGAAGAAAGAATTCTGTCAGAATCACAGTTACAGAGCACATACCAAGGGCAGTGAACATTTTTTCCAACAAAGAAAAAAAACTGATGTCATTGGAGTCCCGTTTGATTAAATTTACTATTATCATTTGTCGTTATCTAAGATTCATTCATCTTCCGCAGGCTGAACAGGCGAGTTAATCTGAGAAGATCCCTGCACCCACCCCTGCTGGACTTTGCAGTTCACCCCGGTGTCAGGCTTGCTATGGGTATGCTATTTTCACAGGAAGAGCTCGCTCCAGAGGATTCCTGCTTTTCCTATGAAACAACCCTCACTCTGTGTTTCACAGAACCACTTGGAGATCTCACCAAGTGTGGGGGTTGAGGGGTCACAAATGTATCCATTTTCAAAGTGCACTTACAGATCCAGATGACTCACTGAAAGAAAGATATAGATCAAAGCTCTAGACTTTTGTAAGCTATTACTCTGGATCATGAGTCCACAGGAATTAGTGTTGCCTAGTGCCATTGTCAAGAAATTTCTGCAAGTTTATTCCTTTTCCTTTCCTCTTCACAAAATTTCTCTGCTCAGCGACTGTGGAGGAAAGTTAATTGCATCTTTGTATTATTGTCTCTATGCTCTTTGTCAAAATTCTATATCCTGTTTTCCCTTCATTCATGGGGATCTGGGTCAATACCTCAGATGAAGTCTGGGAATCGGGAGGGGCTGTGAATCTCAATTACAGTTACCTCATATCAAGTTGTTCACTTGAAACTTTTTTTTTTGTCTTTCATATATCAAATGAAGTTGTATTCTTCTACCCATCTCTTTGGACATTTTGGGAATACCATGCTCAGTTTGCTAACAGTAACATCTTTGTGGGTTGTATGCATTTGATACCACTGTGTTCATCGATAGAATCATGTCTACCCTTCTCTGGAATAGATGCCTGCTCTCCAGTCTCTGTCACTCTGGATCTCCATGTTCTTAGTGAAATCTGAGATCCTATCACTATACAGGTATCTCTTGCTGGCATCTCCCGTATGTACAGAACCACTACTGCAGACACTTCCAGTATTGCTAGTACTCTTCACGCCATTCTATTTCTTAACGATGAAGTGAACAAAGCTTCCTCCTGGCTCTCCCAATTAGAAAAAGGAGCACCTCCTAGCAAAATTTCTAAATATAATGCCAATCCTTAACTTCCTTCTCTCCACTGGCATCTCATCATCAGTTGAGGCCAGGTTTCAGGTAATGATTTGACTGAACCACTGTTGTCATACCTGGCTCCTTGAAGTAGCCTGTTGAATTCAGAATATTTGGAATGTTCATCAGTATCGACAACATCAGTCCACTACATGCTTTTGTCTTTAGTCTAGAACAATTATAATGCACTTACCAATAGAAAACTGAGCTGTCTTGCAACTCTGAGCACACGTGCTTTCTGAGGCACTTCTGGGGCTTACTTCTGAGCAAGAGTCACACAGGCAGCTGCTGCTGGGAACCATTACACTGTTGGAGGCTTTAGTCACCTGTAGTCTTGAACTGCTTGGATAATTGCAGAATATTTAAAAGAACATGTATGACTTGTATAATTTTGGCTTCTCTAAATATAATGCAATTTTCCTTGTAGTGAACTATAAAAATGGCTTTTGAAAATGATTAGTGCATGCATGAAAAGAAAATTCATCTCCATAGGATGCAGGGTTAAAATAGCACATTTCACAAAGCATATTATTCTAATTCTGTTTGTATAAGTCTTTCACATTGCTTATTTCTAAGTCAAGAACTAAAGTAGCTGCATTAGTTTCTTGCAGTGGTTTCTTCTACCAGTTTCTCTTCACTTTTACTGTGTTTTTCTTCTTTACATATTTTAATGCTGTTATTAAATTGTCCCAGGGTGACATATATTCCATCAGTATAGAACTTCTCCCTTTGCTTTCTGTTCTCTTTTTCTTTGTTTTGCTCCTTATCATTCTTGTTACATCTTTGCCTTGTTTTCCATTTGTAGCTTTTATTGCATTAGTTGCATGTACCTTTTCAGTGCAGTTTTTTCAGAAACAGAAGAAAGAGTTGGATTTGATTTTTTTTAATTATCTTTATTGGTACATTAAATATACACATCATGATGGCAGTCCATAATGGGGATTTGTACCAGTATAAGACACAACTTAATTCTCATTTTTTCCCATAGCCCCACCCACCCTACCACCCCCCCATATATATAAAATTTGTTTCCTTACTTTTTTGTTACAATCTCAACATTGTCCCCTTTCACCTTATTTTACATTGAGCATTTTCTATTTCACAATATATAACATACAATGCTGGATTTGATTTTTAACCATATAACAATTCATTAGCATTTAAAGGGAGATGCTGTGTTTATCTATTACTCTGGCTCATGGGTCCACAGGAATTAGTGTTGCCTAGTGTCATTGTCAAGAAATTTCTGCAAGTTTATTCCTTTTCCTTTCCTCTTCACAAAATTTCTCTGCTCAGCGACTGTGGAGGAAAGTTAATTGCATATTTGTATTATTGTCTCTATACTCTTTGTCAAAATTCTATATCCTGTTTTCCCTTCATTCATGGGGATCTGGGTCAATACCTCAGATGAAGTCTGGGAATCGGGAGGGGCTGTGAATCTCAATTACAGTTACCTCATATCAAGTCTGTTCACTTGAAACTTTTTTTTTTGTCTTTCATATATCAAATGAAGTTGTATTCTTCTACCCATCTCTTTGGACATTTTGGGATACCATGCTCAGTTTGCTAACAGTAACATCTTTGTGGGTTGTATGCATTTGATACTCCAGTCTTTTACTTATTGTAATAACCAATTTATTCTAGTGGTAGCTTTTATTTTACCTAATTTAGATGAATAAATAACTAAAATAAATTATCTAAAAGAAAATTTTAAAATATATTACATAACAAATATTATATACTAATTAAAATTGAATAATAGCAATGCTTCATAAAACTGCAGGAAATGAAAGAGATTAAAATTATCAATACCATCAAGTTCTTTTAAGATTCTGATATATGTTTTTCTTTCTACACTTTACTTTGCATCACTGAAATCAAACTACACACTGTTTTGCTTTTCCTAATTATATCAAACATTTCCTTACATTGTAAAACATCCTTTGTAAATAGTGAGCCACTGGCTAAAGTTTACTGTCTCATTATCATAACATTCTTATTTTATCTTATTTATTTATTATTATTTTTTTGAAATAGCGTCTTACTTTGTAGTTCAGGCTGGCCCTGAGCTCAGCCTCCAACTCACATCACAGCAATCCTCCTGCCTCTGCCTCCCGAGTGCTGGGATTACAGGCGAGAGCCATCACGCCCGGCACTGTGGTATGTGGTACTGGTTGCTGCTGGGCGTGAGTCTCCACGCCCAGTATGGTATGTGGTTACCAGGGACCAAACCCGGGTCCTTGCGCTTGCACTTAACCACTGAGCTAAATCCCTAGCTTGTTATAACATTCTTATTTTAGCTCTACAATTAGCATGAGTTTTCTTCTCTATTACTCTTAGTACATTTTGAACGCATTTTATTTGTTTCATATGCTTCAGAAATAGCACAGTTTTTAAAAGGTTCCTTGACATATAATGCATGGTTTCTTTCCAAATATGTGTGCCAACTCACTGTTCCAAAGATAATGAATTTAAAGTTAAAAATTAAGTTTGTTATCTGTTGATGAAAAGAATCAACATTTTGTTCAGTGTTTTATCACTAAGATACAGTGGAACTTTGGAAAATAGTGTTAAATGAACACTTGTTTGGTTCTCATAAAAGCTGTAATGCTAAGATAGAGAAGTTATCATTCCTTTAAAGTACGAGCATGTATTTACTTGAAAGGTGAAATAAGTAATTTTCCCAAATTGCATTGCTAGTTATTGAAATATCCAAAAATTACACGTAGTTTACCTATTTAAACTTTTCCTTTCTGGATAAACTTAGGTATAATAAAGTTTTATGGTTTCTAATTGATTGTTTCCATATGTAACAATATCTAAAGTACCAGATAATATGTATTTTAGCTCTCATTAAGTTAAAGTAAAATCTTTTATATTTTCCAAACTCACCAAGCATGCAACACCTACATACAAGTCAAATTAGATAATAACTGACTCCAGAATGAGAGATAGAACTGACAATATGAAACATCTGTGTACATAGGGCTGATAAACCATTTATATCCATTTTCCCTGTTGTTCATTCTCCAAACTTCATGCATGGGAAAGCTAGAAATCACTTAGACAGCAGCACAGAGATGGTAGAATTTAGGACTCTCAGAATGTATACATAAAAATTAAGGATAAAAATTCCTGTGGAATGAACCCACGGAGGGGTACCCTTCAAACATGCATAGGAATACTTATCAAACTTCTGGTAAACCTCACTGTGCCTACATGCCTGAAAAAGGAGCCCAGTGGTGGTGAGGTAGGGCTGCAGAGATGGATAGAAGACTGAAGGATACAGGAAGAGGTTAGAAAAAAATTTCAGCTGCTCTTTACCCACTGTCAGGAAAACCGCGTTTTGAATTCAAGTCTTTTCAGGTTGGAAAGCATTTGAAAGCACATTACAATTTCCACTGGAACTCTAAAATATCTATCTCAGATATAAATTATATTCAAGGAACAAAATATTCATTTAGCATAAGGGTAAAGCCAAAGTAGACTTATTCTAACAACTAAAAAGATTCTAAACATTTAAAAATATTAAATGCTAGGTAAAATAATTAATAAAACACTCTAGAAAAGGATCTAAACTAGAGTTGCTATAGTGAGCCTTATACAATATACAGTGACAATCAAAAATTAGAAAAAATCAAGAACTTGTGGCTAATATGCAAGAGAAAAAATAACTGGAAGTGATTCATAAATACTTAAGACAGGTAAGTCAATAAATAAATGAAAAGATCTTTGATAAATACATATAAAATTCCTCAGTTCTGGGTGGAAATAGTGGAGGAGAGATTAAAGCACAAAAAATATGACTAACATTTCATTATATAATATTTTCACTATATAAGTCTTTGACGGTGTTAATAGCAGTTCATACAGAACAAGAGAGGAGACTCTAAAGTTGAAGCCAAAATAATAAAAATAATACAGATTGCAGGGCAAGAATAGAACATTTAAAAGACATAGTCTCAGTAACATGTAGGGCTGCATCATATAATTTAATATCATTATAAGTGAAATCTCAGAAAGAATAAAGCCAGAAAACTTATCAAAATAGGTAATGAAATATTGGCCCAAAATAATACTGTACATTTTTTAAAAATAGTTACGTCTAGAACCAGGAAACTTAATGATAAAATAAAATGATAGCCCTCCATATCAGGGAGACCCAGCGAGCAGGTTGACAGGGTGCTTGCCTGGCATTGCAAGGTCCTTGTTTCCATCCCAAGCACCACAAATAATAACAATATAATCATTTCTCCATATATGGTAGTCAGTCATAGAAAACAAATGACAAAGAATATCTACAGCAGAGCAGAACGGACACATCGCATACAGAATTGAGAAAGCTGCCGACACATCACAAAAGTCACCCATCGTCAAACAGCAGAATAATGTCTTCAGCATATTTATTAAAAGAAAGGGAAAAATGAAAACAAAATGCTGTTCACATAGAAGTCTGTACACAGAAAAAATATCTTCCAAAATGAAGGACAAATCAAGATATTTTAGGTAATTTAGTGTCGAAACAAGTTTTTGCTTTGGCTGTGGTTTATTAAAAAGAAACGCTACAGTCTCTTGGATAGATCACAGAAACTCTCAGAAAAAATATAAAATCAAGCACCTAATGTCTCTGAAATGAAAAACAGATGGCTTGTTGTATCAAAACTTTAAAACAGCTATCCATATGATAGAAGAATGGCAAGTGTAAGCATTTTTTAATGTTTACAGAAGTGGCATAGGAGACTAAAACGTCCATAAACCTCCTATTTTTATGACAGCAGAATCAAGAAAAAAGGACATTTCACAGAGCAGAGTGTAAAAGGGAGTTTCAGAAGGAAGAGAATTTAAAAAGAGGATGCCCTCCCTGTCTACAAACCTGCCCAAATCTTTCCTAGGCTCACCTGAGCATAAATAAGACAGACCTCACACAAATTGAGATGCTGGAAACTGAGATTTAGACATAGCTCCAAATTCAGACCGATCACTTTCTGATGCATGTGTGTGACAGATTAAACCAGCATTTCAAAAACTTTGAAGCTAATGAATAAAACCTGCAGCTAATAGAAAGCAAAACAAAACTGGTGGTTTGACGCCCAGTGAGCTGATTACTTAGAAAAACAAGGTACATTCTCAATAGGCTCATAATAGTCTTCATAGTTTACAGAAATAATTTTCAAAATTTCCAAGATCTAATCCAAAATTATTTGACATGAAATAAGACAGGAAATCTGACTAATTTTCAAGGAAATGACAATCTGGGAAAAAAGACAAATTTGAGATTTTTTTTCAAGTTTAAAACAACTAAGAACTGTTTCATGAAGTTGAGTTGAATACACAATAAATTATTTTTTGAAGTATTTACAAAAAAATAAACTAGTTTTAAAAATTAGAAGAAATGTTAAAAATATCAGTGCAAAATCCAAAGTTCAAAAGGCATTGCATGAGCTCAGCAGCAAAATGAAGAATGACAAAAAAGTCAGGTTGCCAGTAGAAATTTTTATGAACCTCACAATAGATGCAGAAGAAACATTTGGAAAATCCTATCTATTTAAAATCTCAGCAACAAAAACTACAATAAAATACCTTCCTCAGTCTGATAGGGACACTTATTAAAACAAAAGTACACTAATGTTAACATCAGTCTTAATAGTTAAATATTGAAGTTGTACCTTTCAGAAATAAAGAGTAACTAAAGAATATCCTTTTTCACCACTCTTTCTCCACATCGTGCTGCAAATCCCAATGGAACTCAGGAGGCCCTAAGTAAGTTAACTAATTAAATAAATAGATAGATACTGGAAAGCAAGAAGTAAACATATTTGTTTTAACAGTAATATATAATTGTTACAAAGAAAATGCCAACACATCTACAAAAATCTATAAGAGCACAAAAAGGGTTTGAATAAAGTTACAGCATGTAAGATTAGCATCTCAACAATCAACTATGTTTCTAAATACTAGATATATAAAATGGAAATTTGAGTTAAGTATTTGTAAATAAAACACCATTATAATAACAAATTTAGATGGGGCCGGGGATTTGGTTCAGTGGCTCCGGTGCCTATCTTGCAAGTGCAAGGACCCGGGTTTGATCCCTGTTTAACCACGTACCATACTGGGTGTGGAGACTCACGCCCAGCAGCAATCAGTACCACATACCACAGTGCCGGGCGTGGTGGCTCACGCCTGTAATCCCAGCACTCAGGAGGCAGAGACAGGAGGATTGCTGTGATGTGAGTTGGAGGCTGAGCTCAGGGTCAGCCTGAACTACAAAGTGAGACCCTGTCTGAAAAAACCTAAATAATAATAATAATAATAATAATAATAATAATAATAACAATAACAAATTTAGAGAAATGTATGCATGATCCCTAAACATAAAAGTGTAAGATATGCTAAAAGTACCAATTATTTACTAAGAGCAATTAAAGACATACACTTAAAACAGACACGTTTTCAGATTTGAAGTTGCAGTTTAGGAAGACTATACTTGTTAAACTGATTTATACACTGTATGAGATTCCAGCTGAACTCCAAACAGGCATATTATAGAAATTTTAAAAATAATCACAATGGGTACATGTAACCACAAAGTATTTGTAGTAGCCAAGGCAGTATTTTTTAGAAAACTAAATTGGAAATCTTTCACTAGTGATTTTATGGCTTAGCATAAGACTGTAGGTCAGACATAAAAGAAATCTTGCTACAAAGACAGATGAAAGTAAATGGAATCTAAGAATGGATCCATTCCTGTATGGTAAATTTATTTTCAGAAAAGGAATTGATGTAGCTAAATGTTGAATGAGTAGTCTTTTCAACAAAGGAAACTAGAACATCTAAACAATATAAAAATATTTGAATTTCACTTCTACTTCACAAACTAAATTTTTATGCATAACGAATCTAGGCATAAAAGCTAAATGTAAAGTTTCTATAGAAAATGGAATAATGTGTATGATCTTGGCTTGAGGAAAGGTTTCTTTCACAGCACAAAAGTATTTACCATAAAAATCAACACAATGAACGTCATCAAAATGTAGAAGCTCTATTCTTTAAAAATGCTATTAGGAAGATAAAGCTTGGAGACACAACATTGGAGGAAATTTTATATATATATATATAAAATTATATATATATAATATATATATTATAGGTATATATAATTATATATACCTATAATATATATTATAGGTATATATATAATATATATATTATAGGTATATATATATATACCTATAACTCATTAGTGAAGAATATAGAAAAATTATGAAGAAAATATTGAAACAAGAAAACATACTCTTAACTCTTACTATTTTTTTGCTAATGTTTTATATTTTAAAAAGTAGATTCTGAACACAACTCATTATTAAGGAAACTAAAAATCCTGAAATGTTGTTAGATACATCAGATAGAACTAAAACTAAAATATTTTGTGACATTACATGTTGATAAGAATGAGGAGCAAATAGAACTATTTTGCATCAAGTATGGGAATAAAAAGCTACAAACTTTGGAAACCAGCCTGTCAGTATCTTATATAAATAAATAAATACTTTGTGTCATGGCAATTCTACTCCTAAGAAATTATGTAAGATGAATTAAAGCTATATGTCAAAATTTCTGAAATGAAATCTGTTATAGATTTCTTCATGATGTACCTAAACTGGAAAGAATTCTAACTTTTATAAGTAGGCGAATGAACAGGTTTTGGTAATTCACACAGATGTATATTCAGTAGTAATAAAGACACATGCAACAATGTAAGTGAATCTCAAAAAACACTACCCATCTGGGGGGGAAGATTTGAAAGGAGGGCAGGACAATGGAAAAAAATAAGAATCAAGATAGATTATGTACAGGTACAAATTGCCAATGAGCAATGTGGTCATAATGTATTCCTAAAACGTACCAAAAAGCTCAGTTTATTAAAAAAAAAAAAAACCACTACCCATATGAAAGAAGCTTAGCAAGAAAGAATTAATATGAATCCATTTGTATGAAGTTCCAAAAGAGGTGAAATTAAACTACAACGACATAAATTTGAAGAGATGCCGCCTAAAGATGCCTAAAGATCACGAATTTGATTCCTAAAGGATAAAGACACGAAGAAATTTCTGTGATGCTAAAATAATCCATATATCTGTGCGCAAATATGTAACATAAACAGTACAATACATCACTATTTTATGTTTATAAATAAATTTCTGTTATACAGATGCATATATTTCCAAAATCTATTGAACTATATTCTTAAAATGGATTTTAATGCATATAAATTAGAGCTCAATTCATGTTAATCATGTACAACTAATATTTTAGTTATTATTTATGACATTTATAACTGATCATGTCAAAGGCTCAATCTAAGTTGTTCTTCATACTGATTTCTGAAAACTTATGTGCTATTCTAAAATATCCTACTTTTTAGTTTGTGGTTATAGGAAGACTAATGAGATAATGCATGCATATGTGTATATATATATATATATATATATATATATATATATATAAAAGGTCTTGATTCAACAAATGTAGCTATTTGAGCCAAATATCTAAAAGGTAGTCAGGTTCATAAATATCCAGGTGACAGGTGAATTGTCAGGAGGCACAGATAACTTCAATCCCCCGCAGGGCGCTTCCCTGGTTTACAGTCTGGGAATTGTAGTACTTGCAATTTTACACCCCTCCCTTTTTAGGGAGCCTGTCATTGTTCCCACAAGGAAAGTCAGACAAGCTGCTACCCTACACTGCCTCATCTCTCTTAGCCACTGTGCACTGGAGGAAACTGAGCAAAGTAGGGCACAACTGCTCTAACTGCCTTTGACGATATTAGAGAGATCACTTAGGGTTTCCATTCTGTTAAGTGACTTGAAGAAGAGGGAGAGGGAAAGGAAGAAGAGGAAGAGGAAGAGGAAGAGAAAGGAGGATTAGGTAGAGGAAGAGAAGAAAGCAGAGGAAGTAGAAAATTCATTTTATTAACTAGATCCCTGGTTAATTTTTCCAAAATACCACACTTGAGTGTCTGTCTGCAAGTTACTCACAGTCTTAAAGAATATACTTAAAAAATCCACCTTTAAGTATATATTCTTTGTTTCCGTTTTGCAAAAGTAAATCTGATTTCAAGTGCTAGTGTATGAACTAGAGAAATTATGGAAATTTTTTATTATTTGAGGACAAAGAAGTCCACTGACACACATATTTTAAAAGACCTAATTTATCCAAAAATGGAATTCCCAGTAAAGATAACTCAAAGTCAAGGATGAGAAAGAGGATAGTGATTATTTTGTATTCAATATTGTCTCTAAGATTTCTAGTTTATTCTGTTCAGGAACAGTGCCAGCCCTGGATATAAAGAGTTTGCCATATTCTACTAAGTAAATTTGAAGGAAGTCTTTCCAGTCTTCATGGGTCTAATACAGTCTTCTTAATTCTAGTAAATTTATGTAAATTGGAGATGATCTTGGACATCTATTGTTTTTTAAAGTAAAAGAGAAATTTCTTCAGTTTGCTCCAGCGGAAATGAGAGTTCTATCTTTCTGTGACACTGCCAATTAGCTTGTGGTCACTGAGTTAATTTTATACTATGAAGTGAAAATAGTCCCACACTTCACTGGCTAATGAGCGGAGAGATGTTGGGAGCCCTGATTAGTAGTCAAAGCACCAGAGAAATAAAATCCTGTCTTTGCCAAAGAGGCTGACATTCTGTAATTCTTTGAGTTTATAGTCTGTTACCTTCTCTATTAGTCCTGATTCCTCATAGCACTCTTTCCTTCATGTGTAACAAATTCTTTAATTCTCTTCTTTCAACCTAACATCTCTTGTTTTATTCTATGCTAACTCATAATCCTCTCATTGGCTTAGTTTTTTACCTCATTCATGAGCCCTTGCCTGCAAACATTTTGAATGGCTTTTGCTTTTATCCTATTATATTATAATTTCATGGAAATTGTCAATAAATCTCAGTAGCTTACTATGGGAATTAAATGAGGTTATGTCAGGAAAGCACTTAACACAATGACGACACATTTTAATTACTAGGTGAGTATCTATTATTACATGTGATAAACTCCTTGTAGGAAGAGTCTTTACCTTTAGAACTTTATGTATGATAATTTACAATCCTCCGAGCCACTGCTCCCTAAACAAATTCTGTACTGAAAATTTTATAAGAATGATTTAAACTATGAAAATCTATGACAGTTTTTACTGGACACATGCTTTCTCAACTTGACTTATTTTCAAGTTCATAGGAACCTCAGATTATACATGACACTGTCTAAAAACCTTTCCCATCATGCCCAGCAGAAGATCATAAGGTTGGCAAATGCATTAAGAAAAGAAATTTAATAAGCATCACAAAAACTCAGCATGGTATAATAATAGTAATGCTATTAACTATTCAAAATGGCTTTACTTATGATCATAAATTATTTTTCTACTCTTCATAACTGTTCAATGAACCATAATTAACTACAAAAGCAAAATTTTTAGTTAAAACAGTTTATATTAAAATAACATTGAAAGATAAAATGCAACAATAGACAATAAAATATTATTCAGTACTAAAATAAAGCCAAATGAAACATTTGGCTTTCCATTTCCATGAAGAAACATGGAAAATGTTCAAATGTACTGAGGAAAGTGAGAAAAATTAATCTGGAAAAGCAGTATCATGTAATTACAAATAATAGTCTTCTGGAAAAGGCAAAATTGTTAAGATTGTAAAGGAAATGTGGTTTCAGGGAATCTAGGGAGGGAGAGATGAATAGGCTGAGCACACATGGATTCTGGGACAGGGCAACCTCGTATGATACTGGGATAGAGGATGTGTGTTACACCACAAAATGGACCCTCCACGCACTGTCATGTACCACGTGGACTCTGGATGTACAGCCCAGTGAAGGATGTTGGTGGTAAAGGAAGTTGTGCATGTATGAGGGCAGGAAGTGTATGGTAAGTCTCTGTACCTTCCTTTCAATTCTAAATTCAATTCTAAATTCTCCAAAAAATAAATCATTTTTGGAATGCATGAATTTTGTGTTTATTTTATTAGAGTTTTTTTTACCCAATTAGCCTGATAAACATATTCTCTTTATTTAAACATATAGAAATGTAACATTAATAAAACTGACAGAACAAATAATTTGATAACTGCTTGTATCCTTTTCCATGTATTGAAAAGATGCATCAGAATTCAGAATTTGAAGGAGATAATTCTTTCAGTTCTCTGTCCTTATTGCAAGAATTCATTGAC
>PVIR01028103.1:0-22280 GCA_004026965.1 Petromus typicus
TCTGCCTGGAGGCCAGTAGGCTGTAGGCCCTGTGCAGTTGCAATGGTAGGGGCTGTTGTTCCAACAGGCTCACCTACTCACCTATACAAGCGGACTGGATGTGCTTCTGCAGTTACTGTGGAGAAAGTCAGACTCTGACCTGCTAAAGTCGATCCTTGTTTGCTCTTCTGGCGTAGGCCTGGAAGTCAGCAAGCTCCAACCCAGGCTCGGATTCGATGGTGCATATGCCATTTCCAAAGTTTCTCACTGCTAACTTCAGTCCCTGGGCACTCTTCTGGCATCGGCCTGGAGGCCAGTAAGCTCCAACCCCAGTGCAGATTCAATGGCACAGTCTCCAGTTCGAAAGCCGCCCGCTGTGAAACTCAGTCTCTGGGCGCTCTTCCCCACGTGCTCCCTTGTAACCATCTAGGTGTCCCATTCGTATGTCACATAATGGGGTGTCTCTGCCTGTGCAAGGTCTGACATTTAGCAAAAGCCTTAAGGGCATACACAGCCCCTTTTGTTTTACAAAATCTGGGAAACATATTTGACCATTGTGAGCAAGTACTCTTTTGAGCTCATCTAAACATGTTCTAACAGTAAGAGATAGAGACAGGGGAATTAGCTTTAGCGGTACTGCACCTAACTTGGGAGCACAAGGGCCACAATTCAATTTGCAGTACCGAATGAAGGAATGAATGAGAGGCAGAAAGCTATATAACAAAATCTATTCCTTGAGAAATAATGGTTAGGTTGACCAAATACATCTACTTTACAAATAAATTGTTTATAGATAATGGTTACTTGACAAGTGACCTGTACAAGGTTACATGGTCAAACAGTGGCAGAACTGTAGCCAAGGTCAAATCCCCTGACTCCTAGGAAAAGAACCACATATTACATCACCTTGGAGCCACCAGAAGAAACAACTAAAGAACTCTTGTCATAGTTTCCAAAATCCTATGACTCCTTCTTCAAAATAGTCTAAGGTACAAAGGACAAGAGAGTTAATAATTTAGGGAATTAAACTTTCTAAAACTATGGTATGTTTCAATGATTGTGCCTAAGACTTTTAGAAGTAAGACAAGCTAACTATGGCTCTATTTTGTGTGTGTCAGCTTATCTTTGCCAGCAATGTCACCTCCACAACAGCCCAGTCTTTCCTTAGCTTTCTTCTTGTAAACATGTCTCCAGGCAGGAAAAATGATTTGTGTTCTCTGGTGTCAACTGCAGAAGAGTAGATTTTCACTACAATGGTCCTATGACAAGTACAATGTGTTAATTTCACAAAACGCCCTGCTGACTTACATGACCCAATCTCCAGAGTCTTTTGAAATTGTAGTCTTTGAGTATTATTTGGTCCAGAGCAAAAGACTGAATAGAAAAAGAAAACTGCATTGCAAAGGTAACAATGTGGTAATAAGGCAAAGAACATCCATCATGGATTTTCTTCTCCCCTGAAAAGCAAAGAACACTAACCGATGTGTTCTCGGTGCGAGTGATGACTACCTCTGAAATATTACTACATGGATATTTGGCTTGTTTGTACGTTTTTACAATGATACCTTATTACACTAATGTGAGACCATTTACAAATAAGTTTTATGACTTTTAAATTATACTAATGCTCTATTAACCATATAGAGTTTCCCCAGATGCTTCACATAAATGCTACCATCAGTAGAAAATATTTATATTATGCATGAGTTTCTATGCTGTATGAAAATCACTGGGACACAGCTGTACAAATTTCTTAAATTTAAATTTCAACTGCTTTGTTACAAAACCTTTTGGTCACATTTTTTTCCCAGTATGTCAAGGCAAGGTGACATAATGAAGCTGAAGAAGTCTTACTAAGAAATAAAAATAAAGTAGTATGAGATGGAGAGCCTGAAAACTGTGGGAAAAAGTCAAAGGAAATTGCACTGTTTCGGATGCAGAGGACAAGTCTGGAGGGTAATTTAATAACTGCATACATATATTATATCCCCTCCTGATAAGTACAATAGCAAAGCTCGTGTAAAGTATGGAATTGTTTCCAGGCTTTTGAACATATTCAAACATTTTTCCCATTTAACTGAGCCTAAGCATTGCTCTGTGAGAATAAGAGCAGACGTGACTATATTTCATTTTGGCAGCATGACACAAACTTTAAGCAGTTCTTTTGAATTAAATTTCTTCACTGTTTCTAATCCACATTTTAGTGACTTACTTTAAAGCAGAGTCTACTAATACGTTTAATGTGGGCAATGTTTTTTAAGCTAGTGTGTAATTCAATGTCTATGGGAAGCAGCTTGCCTTTCAAGTTGCTATCTTACAATATGAGTGTGTCTTCCACTTGCTTCCAATTTACTATTACATGTCAGAATATAAAGGACCTCTGTATCCTAGCAACAGGTGGGTTTTTCTTTTTGTGTGTGATTGGGGTCTTAGAGGTTTGCTTTGGAACTCAGCCCACCCAAGGGAGCAAAGCAGGCCTGGGCCTGTCTGGAAGAATTCCATGAAACAGGAGGACATCTTTAAATGTGTATGTGTTTGTATGTGTGCTTACACACATGCATTTTACAAGGAAAGGGTGTTGAGCATCAGTACTCTTTTTACTGAAAATGTGGTAATTCTTCCAATGGACACTTTCCTCAGACTTTAAAATACAGTTTTAGGTGGCTGTCCAGAGCTGTCACTCACTCTTGCCTTTGTATCTAATTGTCACTTAGATGCTTCCTCAACTATGATGCTAGAGATTGGACAGATTTCTCTGTCGATCTGAGTCCCAGATTCATAAAAGGGAAGAGTCTCAAAAACCAAATGTCTTTCATTTTTTCAGAGTGTTCACTATTTTGCCTCCAGAATGAATTACATTTAAAGACTTGAGAATTATTTTCTGTTGTTTAACTTTTACTCTGGAGACTCCAGTGATATTTGTATAAGAGAGACATGCCACTTGTATATACAATGAGACATACGAACGCACTTTAGGGCTGGGGATTTATCTCAGTGGTTCTGGCATCTGTCTTGCAAGTGCAAGGACCCGGATTCAATCCCCAGTATCCATATACCATACTGGGTGTGGACACTTACTCCCAGCAGCAACCAGTACCACATACCACAGTGCCAGGCGTGGTGGCTCACGCCTGTAATCCCAGCACTCGGGAGGCAGTGGCAGGAGGATTTCCGTGATGTGAGTTTGAGGCTGAGCTCAGGGCCAGCCTGAACCACAAAGCGAGACCCTGTCTCAAAAAACCTAAAAAAACAAAGAACGCACTTTTATTAAAAACTGCTTTGGAAAATATTTTTCATTTGTTTTCTTCATTTAATATCCCTCTCCATGTCACTATTTCAGAAATACAGGATAGTGGATATTTTTTCACATTAAGAAGCATACCAAAAGATTTTCAGGGTCTAACAACAATTTACTTCGTAGTAAGTGGGGATAAAAGAATCCATATGAATTGTTTATATGACAGCATGATCATAACAGTCCAGTGCAGAGAATGAAAGGTAAGAGGTGTCCTGTGTATTGGAAGCAAGAATGTATTTTTTCTATAATATAATCCTTCAGTTTTGTAGGAATATTATTTACAATCTGGAAATGATATCTTTGTAAGTCATTTAAATTGATCTCCTGTATAATTTGTTTGATGGTTTGGGTTTTTGTTTTGTTTTCATTGTTCTGTTTTGTTTTTGTGTCTCTTTGGAGTCTATTTCTAGACCTAGTGTCCAGGTTATTGTTGGATTTGGCCAAGCAATAAGATTAGTTGGCATTCATCATTGGGGGAGGTTACATGTTGAGTCCTAGGATTAGGGTTATTGCTAGAAATCATGTTAAAATTGGGTATTTTGGCATTTACCCATCTCTTTGGGTCCATTTTCTAGGTTTAGGATGAGGGTTAGTGGTAGAATTTTAGTTAGAGATACTTTGGGAAGGCATTTTCCTTTTTTCAAGCCTCTTCTAGGTTTTGCATTAGTGTTAGGGTTAAAATTTCAGTTAGAATCAGCTTATCGATAGTGTTGGTTGGCAATTAGCAATCTCTTTGGGTTTCTTCTCTGGCTTTAGAATTAGGGTGAGGGTTGGGATCTGGGATAGTGATAGTGTTTGTTGGCATCTGTCTGTCTCTTTTGGCTCCTTTTCTAGGTTAAGAATAAGGGTGAAGTTTAGGATTGAGTGAGAGATAGGTGTTTGATGAGGTCTGAGTCTCTTTGGTTTCCGGTTTTAGGTTTAGGATTAGGAATAGGTTAAGGTTCACGTTATAGATAGTGTTGCTTGTCATTTACCAGTCATTTTGGGTACCTTATCTGGGTTTGAATTAGTGTTGGGGTAAGAATTTGGGTTAAGAATAGTGTTGTTTTGCATTTACCAGTTTCTTTGGGTTCCTTATTTAGGGTTAAGATTACAGTTAAGGTTAGGATTTGGCTTAAGGATAATATTGGTTGTCATTTAGTAATCCATCTGAGTTCTTTTTCCCACCTTATAATTAGTTTTAGGCTTAGGATTTGGTTCAGGAATAGTGTTGGTTGGCATTTGCCTGTCTTTTGGGGTACCTTTTCCACATTTAGGATTAGGTTTCATGTTAGGATTCTGGTCAGGGATAGTGGTGATTGGCCTTTCTCCTGTCTCTTTTTGTTCCTTTTCTGGGCTTTGAATTAGTTTAGGGTTAATATTTGGGCTAGAAATAATGTTGATGCCATTTTACATTCTCTTTGTGTTTCTTTTCTAATTCTTATGATAGGGTTAAGGTTACAGTTGAGCTTATCAGTAGTGTTGGTTGGAGTTTAGCATTTCCTTGGGATTTCTTTTCTGGTTTTAAGATTAGGGTTAGACTCAGAATTCATGTTAGGGATACCATTGGTTGACAATTTCTGGTCTTTGGGGGTTCATTTTCTACCTGTAGAGCAAGGGACAGGATTAGGTTTGAGTGAGGGATAGTGCTGTTTTAGCATTTAGCAGTCTCTGGTTTCTCTTCCTAGGTTTTAGATTAGGGTGAGTGTTATAATTCATCTTTGGGATGGTATGGCTTGATATTTGGGGGGGTGTCCTTTTCGAGGCTTAGGATTATGATGAGGTTTAGAATTTATCTTCTGGATAGTATTGCTTAATATTTACCTGTTGTTTTGATATCATATTCTAGGCTTAGGTTTTGAGAAATGAATGATAAGACTAATGATTAGCAATAGCTATGGTTCCATTTATTGTTTCCTTTAGATTTCACTTATAGGATTAACATTATGGTGAGGGTTGAGATTCAGGTTCGTGACAGTGCTAGTTCTCATTTACCAAGTGTTAATCTTGTTTGTATCTATTTTTAATTTCAACTCAGAGTTAGGGTTAGGATTTGATATAGGGATAGAGTTTGTTGGAATTAATCTGTCTCTTTCAATTTCTTTTCTATGCTTGAAATGGGGATTAGGGTTAGCATTGGGGTGAGGAATAGTGTTAGGAGGGATTTACTACTCTCTTTGGGTTCAAATTTAAGCATAGGTTTAGGGTTAGGTTTACAATTCATACTACAGATAATGTTGGTTCTCATTTACCAATCTTTTTTTTTTTTTTTTTTCATTTTCTAGGTTTAGGATGAAGGTTAGAGTATAATTCAGCTTACAGATAGAGACTTTTGCTTTAGGCACTTTTTTTGGTTCCTATTTTACTGTTAGGACTATGGTAAAGTTAGGATTCCGTTTAGGAATAGTGTTGGTTTTATTTTGCAGCCTCTTTTGTTTCCTTTTTCTGGTTTAGGGTTAAAGGTTAGGGTTAGGATTCTGGTAAGGATAGTGTTGTTTGGCAATTACCTGTCTCTCTTCATTTCTTTTCTGGGCTTATAATGCCAACGGCTTAGCTCAGGTGGTACTGCACCTACTTTGGAATTACAAGGGCCTGAGTTTGACCCCGGGTAAGGCACAAAACAAAATAAAAGAGAAAAGCAAGAAAATAAAAACACAGAGAGAGAACTTTTCTAGGCTTAGGATTAGGTTATGGATTCAGGTTAGGGATAATGTTTGTTGACATTAATCTGTCTCTTTTTATTCCTTTTATAAGCTTAGGTTGATGGCTAGGGTTAGAATTCTGGTTTTAGTGTTGTTTAGCATGTGAAAGTCTATTTTAATTCTTTTTCTAGGTTTTGAATTAAGGTTACAGTTTAGATATGGTTTAGGGGTAATGCTGCTTTGCATTTACCAGTTTCTTTGGGTTTCTATTTTAGAGTTAGGAATAGGATAAGCTTAGGATTTGGCATAGGGATAGTGTTTGTTGTCATTTACTAATCTATTTGGGCACCTTTTGTAGCAGTAGAATAAATATTATGTTTAGGATTCAGTTAAGAGTTTGTGTTGGTTAGCATTTCCCAGTCTCACTGGGTTCCTTTTATAGGTTTAGGATTCAGATTAAAGTTAGAATTTGGTTTATCAATAGTGCTTTGGGCTCTTAGTACTCTCTTTGGGTTTATTTCTGGCCTTAGGATTATGGTTAGGGATAGGATCTCGGTTAGCATGGGCCCTTGCCAGTCTCTCTGGGTTCATCTAGGTGTAGGATGAGAGGTACTGTTAGGGTTCTGGTTAGGTGTAATGCTGGTCTGGGTTTACCAGAGTCGTTATGTTCCTTATCTGGGCTTTGTATTAGGTTTTGCGCTGGATTCTGTTTGCAGTTAACCTGTCTCTGTGAGTTGCTTCTCTAGGTTTAGGATTAGGGTTTGGGTTACAATTAGGGTGTGGGATACAGTGGGATGGGATATATCAGTTTCTTTGGGTTCCAATTTTAGGATTAGATTTAGGGTTAGGATTCCATGATTCCAGTTACAGACAGCATTGGGTGATATTTACCAGTCTATATTAATTGTTTTTCTTCAATTAGGTTTAGGGTTAGGGTAGAGGTTTGGGTCAGTGACAGTGTTGCCTTGAATTTACCAGTTTCTTGGATTCCTATTTTGCTGATAATATTAGGGTAAAGCTTCGGATGCAGCTAAAGGGAGTGTTAGTTTTCATATAATAATCTATTTGAGTCCCTTTTCTAGGCTTAGAATTAGACTTAGGGTTTGGATTTGGATTAGGATTAGTGTTGGTTGGCACTTCCCAGGTTCTTTTGGTTCCTGTTGGATGCTCTGGATTAGAGTTAGGGTGAGGATGCTGGTTAGAATTTGGCTTATTGTTAATGTCTTTTGGCTTTTGGAAGTCCCTTCGGGTTCCATTTCTGGGCTTCAATTTAGCCCAGAATAGCATAAGTATTGGGTGGCATTTACATTCCCTTTAGGAATACCCTAAAAATATCACCAAAATAGGAACCCAAGAAACTGGTAAATGCAAGACAACACTGTCACTCTTCTGAATCTCAACCCTAATCCTAATCTTAATCAAAGAAAAACAATCAGTATAGACTGGTAAATATCAATCAGTACCATCTGAAACCAGAATCATAACCTTAACCCTAAAACTAATCCTAAAACTGCAATTGAAATAAACTGGTTAATCCCTTTCAATTCTATCCTACACCCCAATCATAACCCAAATCCTACGCCTAAGCCTAGAAAAGCAAGCTATAGAGTCAGGTTAATACCAATCAAAAATATTCCGAAACAGAATTCCAAGAGAAATCCTAATACTAAACCTACATATAGAACCCAAACACACTGGTAAACACCAAACAGCACTATGCCTAACCAGAATCCTAACCCTAACCTGAAACCTAAGCCTAGAAAAACCAAAGGAAACTGGAAAATGCCAGCCCACACTATCGCTAAACCAAATCCTAATCCTAACTCTAATTCTAAGCCTAGAAGAAGAAACCATACAGATATTAAATGATAACCAACACTACCAGCTAACTGAATCTTAGTCTGAAATCTCATCCTAACCCTAAAATTGGAACACAAAGAGATTGACAAATACCATCCAGCATCGTAATCCTAATCCTCACCCCAGTTTAGAAAAGGAACCCAAAGAGATGGGTAAATAATAACCAACACTATCTGCAAGCCAAATAATAACCCTGACATGAATCCTTAGGCTAAAATAGGAGCCTAAAGAGAGTGATAAATATGCACTAACAGTACTGCTGATCCGAAATTTTACCATCACCCTAATCATAAGCCTAGAAAAGGAACAAAAGGAGACTAGGAAACGCCCAGCGATACTAAGCATCACCCGAATTTAACCCTTTCTCAATCCTAGCCCTAGATCTGGAAGCCAAAGCAATAGTCACTGCCAACCAAAGGCACTCTAATCAGAATCCTAACCAAAACCCCAATCCCAGACTTAGAAAAAGCACCCATCTCGTGATGGGTAGCTATCACACAATACTATCTCAAAGATAATTTTTTTAAATTGAAATATTTATTGGTACATTATATATATGCATCATGATTGCACTCCACAATGGGTATTTGTACCAGTATAAGACACAACTTAATTCTCATTTTTTCCTATAACCCTACCCACACTACCACCCCCCATATACATAAAATCTGTTTCCTTTCTTTTTTGTTATAATCTCATTATTTGTCCCCCTTTACCCTATTTTACTTTCAGCATTTTCTATTTCACAATATATAACAGATAATTCAAGCACTCATTTACATCTTTATTTTCTCATACCAGAGAAAAGATGCAATATGTACCAATGTGTGACCTATTTATTTCACTTATGAGGATATACTCAAGGTATGTCCATTTAAGTAGAAATGATTCAAACTTATCATTTTGTATGGCAGAATAATACTCCATCCTGTATAAGAACCACAGCTTTTTTATCCAGGCTCCAGTTGATGGACACTTAGGTTGTTTCCAAGATGTAGCAATCACAAATTGGGCCGCTATAAACATGGGTGCACATATGTCACTGTGATATGAATTCTTTTGTGAATTCTTATGTGAATTCTTTTGTGTATATACCTAGCAAGGTGATGGCCGGGTCCAATGGGGCCTCCAATCCTATCTTTTTGAGGAATCTCCAAACTGATCTCCACAGGGGTTGTACAAATCTACAGTTCCACCAACAGTGGAGAAGGATGCCTTCACCTCCACAGCCTCAGCAACATTTGCTGTTGGCTGAATCTGAAATGGCAGCCATTCTATGTGGAGTGAGATGAATTCTAACCCTAACCCTAAGCCTAAGCCTCGAACCAAAACCCAAACAGACTGCTAAGTGCCAGTCACCACCTTTGGTTCTTCTTGATAAACTGAAAGAAAGGAAAAAGCCATAAGTGACAGTTTAACGTTCAGTCCAGTTTTAACAAAATTATTCCTCTCTTTTCTTTCCAGAAGCATGTGGGATAGAAGAGATTTCATAAAGTTGGGAATGTAAAGGCTTATGTGCAAAAAAATTCTTATCTGTTCAACAGCTCCAGTTCAGAAAATGGAGCTAAGGGAAAATGCCAGCATTTTCTGAGTTGATTTGTTACACTACTGAGATATTGGACTTTTAAAAACTTGAACCCAAATCCAGAGTTGATCAGAATCCCAGTGTGCCCCTGAACATCCTTGTAGTGTTTTACCAAATAAATAACCAGACTGGCTCTGTTTTCAAGAAGGAAATGGGTATATAAACAATGTGACTAACAAATATATATTTTGTAACTAAATTCTTGCTTCAAATTCTCCCTTTAGATGAGCACTTCTAGACTACTGGAAGAAAACAATTCAGTTTTATAATGAAACCAACATATCCAAAAAGTCTCATGAGACTTCCAGCTGAATGTGCCTGTAATAGTTTCTGCTGGTTCCTTAATGCCTGCAAAACAGACATGACCCACAAAAGCCACCAGAACCAGCCCAAGCGCGAAATTCCCAAAACTCTCCCGGAAGAATATATAAGACAGCAGGCCTGTATGATTGGGTTCTCTGTCATTCCTGCTGCCTTCCTGAAGTCTGGAAGTGAAATATTACAATGTTTACTTTAAAGAAATATAGGGGAGAAAGAAATATACGTGAATTTACAAGAGAAGGTCATTTTGAGTTAGTTTTTACATCTTACAATACACATTAATCTGTAGCGATTAACAATTTTAGTTAAAATTTTATATGTATAGTCTGGCTGCATCTTGCCTTTTTAACTTTGTATCTCTAAATACCCCTTTAGCTCCTTCATGCTTCAGCCTCATCCCACTTGGAACATGACAGTCGGTACCAGCTGCCCTCCGCAGTGCTCACCAAATGACTCTATTTCCCATCACTGCCTCTGATGTCTCCAGTGCCTACACTTTTGATGGTGTCTGGATGTCGTTTCCACCGCAAACTTGGATCACCTGTCAAAAGTCAATGTAAATATCTCTCCTAATTGAAGCTATTTTTCTCACCTCCTCAAGGAAACTCACTTGCTCCTTCCTTTGTGCTTCACGTCAGCTATACTTCCACAAGAATATCACGCTTTATTGTACTATTATTGAAATGCTTCACTACTCAGTCATTCCTCCTGGACTGACACCATAGATCCCAGGGCACCCTTCCAGCATATGTGGCACAGAGTAAGCTTCCCAGAAACATTTCTTAAACTAATTCATGGTTGCAAATGGCTCTATCAAAAGTTGCAAGAGTTAACAGGGAAATAATCAAAGAAATACAACTTTAACAAAATAAAGTGTATGCTAAACTTAAATTCAGAGGAAATGTACATACTGTTTACTTGTCCATTATCATTTTATAACTTATTTTTAACAGGCATTGCTTGAGCATGGGCAAGGGCCTTTCATCCCACCATATGTTGTTTGAAACCCAGCAGTATTCTTCCATCTTCAGCCTGGTTCGTTACTTGAGGATGCTTACAACACACTCCACCATTTCTTCCATCTCATTGCCTCCAAATACAACAAACTGCATAGCTTCTGACCACTATAAACCCTAATGGTCAGGATTAGTCTTATACTGCTTATATTTCCATCTGTCTGCCATTTCACTTAGCCAATCCCCAACACCCACTGGTAAACCTAAGAAACAGTGCCCCAGGAGACCTTCATAAAGACAGTTTCACAGGTTCTCCACACGTCCCCTCATTGGTTGACTTCCCAGCTGCCTCTAGACTCCTTGGTAACCACACATCTGTACCACTGACCTCTCCAGCATCTGAGTAATGAATGTGCTCCATTTTATGCACTTTGTTTTCACTTTTTCATGACATGTCACCTGATATGTGCACCTTGACCTAATTTTCTGCCCATCAGGGATTTCTTAAAAAATGGCTTCCTGAAGAGAGCCCAGGGACTGAGGTTAGCAGCAGGCGGCTTTGGAACCAGTGAGCGCACCACTGAATTTGCACCGGGATTAGAGCTCACTGGCCTCTGGGCCCACCCTGGAAGAATGTGCAGGGACTGAGTTTAGCAGAAGATGGCTATGGAAATGGTGACTGTGCCATCGAATTTGTGCCGGCGTTGGAGCTTACTGGCCTCCAGGGCCACGCTGGAACAGCGCCCAGAGACTGAGGTTAGCAGCGGGCGGCTTTGGAACCAGCTAGTGTGCCACTGAATCTGCACCAGGGTTGGCGCTTACTGGCCTCCAGGCCCACGCCAGAAGAGCGCCTACGGACAATGTTAGCAACAGGCAGCTTTGGAAACAATGAATGTACCATGGAATTTGTGCGGCAGTTGGAGCCTACAGGCCTCCGGGTCCATGCCAGAAGAGCTCCCAGGGACTGAGGTTAGCAGGTCAGAGTCTGACTTTCTCCACATCAACTGCAGAAGTACATCCAGAGTCCTTGTGTTGGTGAGTAGGTGGGCCTGTTGGAACATCAGCCAGTACCATTGTAGCTGCACGGGGCCTACAATCTACTGGCCTCCAGGCTGACTGCATAAGTGATCCCAGAGACTTTGTATTGGTGAGCAGGCGGGCCCACTGGAACCTGAGGCAACACCATTGTAGCAGTGCAGGAGCCAGAGCCTCCCTGCCTCTAAAGCAGATGGGAGAAGGTGTTCTGACTGTATTGATTGAGTGCTTCATATGGTGTGCCACAACTAAGGGTTTTTCTTTAGCTCCCAATGCAGATGGTAAACAATAACCCAGGACAATGATATTTTCAGATTCCTACTATTAGGAGGAAAGAGACTTGCAACAAACATTGCCAAAGAGCAGGGCGGGTACAAAGCCAAAAACAACAGCAAGGACAAAAACTCAGAAACAAGGAAACACTCAAAGTCTCAGATACCAAGATCCTCACCTAAAGGTAACACAGGGGTAAGGGAGATAGAGAAGTTTTAAGGTCAGTCTCCAGGATCCTCGGAAATGGTAACCAAAGCAGATCTAGTAAAATGGGATTGAGAACTGATTTCTGAGATGAAAGCAGAGATATTGGACACTGTCAACACGATGATTAATAAAGCTAAAGGGGAAATCATGGAGTTGATAGAATCCAAGCAAACAAAAGCAATGGAACTTTTTAAACACCTACAAGCAGATGCCCGGGAAATTAAGAAAGAAAATGAAAGTTTGTGCAATAGAATGAATTTGGCAGAAGACCAAATTTTAGGCCTAGAAGACAGGATCTCAACCAATGAACTGGAAAGGAATAATCTATGGAAAAAAGCAAGTGATAATGAGAAGTCAATCCAACAGCTCTTAGATGATTCAAAGAAGAATAACGTAAGATTGATTGTAGTAACTGAAGAAGCAGGAGACAATGATAAAGACATCAAAAAGCTATTCACAGAGATAATGGCAGAAAACTTCACAGAAAAAGGTCAAGAATTGGACATACAAATATATGAAGCATACAGAACACCACATGCCGGTGACATGAAAAAATCTACACCTAGGCATATCATCATAAAAGTCCCAGATATTCAAAAAAAGAATGAAATACTGAAAGCAGCCAGAGAAAAGAAAACAGTTACATTCCAAGGGAAGCCCGTCAGGGTCACAGCAGACATCTCAACTCAAACACTCAATGCAAGAAGAGCCTGGAGTGAAGTCTTCCAAGCCTTAAAGGAAAACAACTTCCAACCCAGACTGATGTATCCTGCAAAACTATCCTTCAAAATTGATGGGGAAATAAGATACTTTTATGGCAAAGAACACTTGAAAAACTTCACAAATATGAAACCTGTGCTCCAAAACATTTTTTAAAATATCTTGGACAAAGATAAGGAAAGTTACAAATCCATGAGACCTAATCGAGTCAACCCATGGGACCAAACAAGAAACTGATGGGGAAAGGGCAGAAGTATAATAACACAGCCAAGACCAGGAAAACATGGCAGCACTAAATTTACCTATATCAGTCATAACGATTAATGTCAATGGACTTAACGCGCCAATTGGAGATGCAGATTGGCAGAGTGGATCAAGAAACAAGATTCTACAGTCTGCTGCATACAAGAAACGCACCGAATTCAGAAAGAAACCCATGGACTCAAAGTAAAGGGATGGAAAACAATACTCCATCTGACTGGAAACAGCAAGAAAGCAGGAGTGGCCATTTTATTTGCAGACAAAATAGACTTCAAGCCAAAGCTGATAAAAAGAGATAAAGATGGACGCTATCTTTTAGTTCAGGGAAAAATCCAAGAGACAGAAACCACAATCTTAAATATCTATGCTCCAAATTCTGATGCACCCAAATATATAAAACAAACATTAACAGACTTGAAAAACCAGATAAACTCCAATACAATAATAGTAGAGGACCTCAATACCCCACTGTCACAAAGAGACAGATCGACTGGACAAAAAGTCACTAAGGAAATCCTTGAGCTCAACCAGACTCTTCAGCAAATGGACTTAATAGATGCCTACAGAGTATTTCACCCCACAAAGTCAGAATTTACATTCTTCTCAGCTGGTCATGGATCATTCTCCAAAATAGATCATGTGCTCATTCATAAATCAGGTTTAAAAAATATAAAGGGATTGAAGTTATCTCTGATATACTGTCGGACCATAGTGCCCTGAATTTGGAGCTGAATAACAAAGGAAAGCCCAGGATCTTCACAAACACATGGAAACTGAACAACATTCTGCTGACCAACCAATGGGTCATAGAAGAAATTAGAGAAGAAATTGAGCAGTTCTTACAACTAAACAATAACCCCAGTACAACATATAGAAATTTATGGGACACAATGAATACAGTTCCAAGAGAAATATTCATAGCACTGAAGGTCTACATCCTGAAAACGGAGCAAGCTCAAATAAACAACTTAATGCTGCACCTCAAGCAACTAGACAGAGAGGAGCAAAACAAACCCAAAGCTCACACTAGGCAAGAAATTATAAGGATCAGGGCAGAAATTAATGCAATAGAAACCAAGAGAACGATTCAAAAAATCAATGAATCCAAAAGTTGGTTCTTTGAGAGGATAAACAAAATTGATAGACCCTTAGCCAACCTCATTAAAGAAAGGAAGGGAAAGGCTGATTTCTATGCTTTTGGGAATGAGAACGGAGAAATTACTACCGACCCAGAGGAAGTCCAGAGGATAATAAACACCTACTTTGAAAATTTATACTTCAATAAAATGGAAAATGTAGAAGAAATGGATAGATTTCTAGACACATATGAACTCCCAAAGCTGAATAAAGAAGATATAGAAATGTTAAATGCCCCAATAACAATCTGTGAAGTTGAAAATGAAATTCAAAACTTGCCAACAAAAGAAGTCATGGACCTGACGGTTTTACTGCTGTATTCTATAAAACTTTTAAAGAAGAGTTAGTGCCAGTACTTCTGAAACTCTTCAATGAATATTAAAAGGAAGCAGTGCTCCCAAACTCATTCCTGGAAGCAACCATTACCCTGATTCCAAAAGCAGAGAAAGACCCAACCAAAAAAGAGAACTACAGGCCAATATCTCTAATGAACATTGTGGCAAAAATCCTCAATAAGATACTTGCAAATATAATACAGAGAATTATCAAAAAGACTATACACCCTGACCAAGTTGTATTCACCCCAGGGATGCAAGGATGGTTCAACATATGTAAATCAATCAATGTTATACACTATATTAACAGGCTTAAGGACAAAAATCATATGGTCATCTCAATTGATGCAGAAAAAACGTTTGACAAAATACAACATCCATTTATGTTCAAAACTCTACAGAAGATCGGAATAGATGGTCTGTATTTCAAACTAATAAAAGCTATCTGCAAGAAAAAATCAGCCAGTATCATACTAAATGGTCAAAAATTGAAACCTTTCACACTAAGATGAGGAACAAGACAAGGGTGTCCTCTCTCACCACTTCTGTTCAATATAGCTCTGTAAATATTAGCCATAGCAATTAAGCAAGAGAAAGAAATAAAAGGAATAAAGGTTGGAAAGGAAGAAGTTAAATTGTCCGTATTTGCTGACGACATGATACTCTATCTAGAGGATCCTAAAACTCAGTTCAAAAACTGCTGGTCCTAATCCCCAATTTTAGCCACGTAGCTGGTTACAAGGTCAATGTTCAAATATCAATAGCCTTCGTATACACCAACAGTAGACCCACTGAGATAGAAATTTGAGAGTCAGTCCCTTTCACAATAGCATCAAAAAAAATAAAATACTTAGGAATCAATCTAACAAAGGAGGTGAAAGACCTCTACTCTGAAAACTATAGCACTCTGAAAAAGGAGATAGAAGATGATATCAAAAAATGGAAATACATACCTTGCTCCTGGGTAGGACGAACCAATACTGTCAAAATGGCTATACTCCCAAAACTACTCTACACATTCAATGCAATCCCGATTCAAATCCCAACAGCATATTTCACAGATGTAGAGAAAAATAAACCCCAAACTTTCATCTGGAACCACAAAAGACCTAGAATAGCCAAAGCAATTCTAAGCAACAGGGACATGGTGGGGAGTATTACAACTCTGAACCTGAAATTATACTATAAAGCCTCCATGATAAAAACTGAATGGTACTGGCAAGGCAACAGATCTGAGGATCAATGGAGTAGAGTAGAAGATCCAGAAACTACTCCAGATACACTGAGCAACCTCGTCTTTGACAAAGGAGCCAAAAATCCTCAATGGAGGAAAGATAGCCTCTTTAACAAATGGTGCTACAAAAACTGGGCTTTACCTTGCTGAAGACTAAAACTTGGTCTAACTCTTTCACTGTGTACCACGCTAAAATCAAAGTGGATAAGAGACCTAAATATTAAAACAGACACTCTAAACCTACTGCAAAACAGGTTAGGTAAAACTCTCGAAGACAATGACTAGGGAAAGATTTCATGAACAAAATTTCTATAGCACAGGAATCAGCAGAAGAAATCACCAAATGGGACCTCATTCTTTTTAAAAGCTTTTGCACAGCAAAAGAAACCACCAACAGTGCAAAAAGGCAACCAATAATGTGAGAAAAAATCTTTACCAGCTATTCCTCAGACAAAGGGCTACTATCTAGAATATATAAAGGGCTCAAAAAAATCAGCCCATCCAAATTTAATGACCCAATTCAAAAATGGGCATCTGAAATGAACAGATCTTTTTCAGAGGAAGAAGTAAGAGCAGCTATGAAGCATATGAAGAAATGCTCAACATTATTAGTCATTCGAGAGATGCAGATGAAAACAACATTGAGATTTTATCTTACTCCACGTAGAATGGCTGCCATTTCAGATTCTGGCAACAGCAAATGTTGGTGAAGCTGTGGAGAAGAAGGAACCCTTCTCCACTGTTGGTGCTACTACCGACTTGTACAACCCCTGTGGAGATCAGTTTGGAGATTCCTCAAAAAATTAGAATTGGAGGTCCCATTTGACCTGGCCATTGCCCTGCTAGGTATATACACACAAGAATTGAAAGACTCATATCACAGTGACATATGTGCAGCCATGTTTATAGCAACCCAATTTGTGATTGCTACATCTTGGAAACAACCCAAGTGTCCATCAACTGGAGACTGGATAAAAAAGCTATGGTTCTTCTACAGAATGGAGTATTACTCTGCCATAAAAATGATAAGTTTGAATCATTTATACTTAAATGGACATTCCTTGAGTATATCCTCATAAGTGAAATAAACAGGGCACAGATAGGTACATATTGCATCTTTTCTGTGGTATGAAAAAATAATGATTTAAATGAGTCCTTGAATTGTATGTTATATATTGTGAAATAGAAAATACTCAAAATAAAATAGAGTGAAAGGGCGAAAATAATGATATTATAACAAAAATGAAAGGAAAGAAATTTTATGTATATAGGGGGGTGGTAGGCTGGGTAGGTCTAGGGAAAAAATGAGAATTAAGTTGTGTCTTATACTGGTACAAATCCCCATTATGGAGTGCAATCATGACGCATATATGTAATATACCAATGAAGATGTTTTTAAAATACTGCCTTCCTTAGGTCTGGGGATTTAGCTAAGTGATAACACATCTATCTGGCAAGTGCAAGGTCCTGAGGTATCCAGTACCGAAAAAAGATAATGGCCATCTCGCTCCACAAAGAATGGCTGCTATCACGAAATCAATCAACTACAAATGTGACCAGAGTTACAGTAAGAAAGAAAACCTTCTCCATTATTGGTGTTAATGTAAACTGGTGTAACCACTGTGGAGATTCCTCAAAATAACAAAGGTTAAATGTCCCATTTGACCCACTATTCCTCTGCTAGGACATACATGAAATATTTAAAAGATTAATATCACAATGATATATGTGCACCCATGTTTATAGCAGCTCTGTTTGTGATAGCCAAATCTTGGAAACAACCCAAATACCCATTACCAGGAGACTGGATAAAGAAGATATGTTTTATATAGAATGGAATATTACTGTGACACAAAGAATGATGAATTTGAGTCATTTATACTCAAGTGGACATACCTTCAGGACATACTCATAAGTGAAATAAATAGGTGACAGATGTGTAAATACCATATCTTTTCTCTGATATGAGAAACTGAAGATGTAAATGAGTTCTAAAATGTATTGTAGATATTGTGAAGTAGAAAATATTCAAAGGGAAAAGGGGCAGGGGTAAATGAAGGGAAAGAAAAATTGTGATGGTAAAAACAGAAACAGATTATGTATATAGAGGATTATAGGGCTGGTAAGGTATGGGAAAAATGATAATTAAATTGTCATATACTGGTACAAATTTCTAATATCAATTGTTATCATGATGTTATATAAAACATACAAATAAAATCAATCAAATCTGAGAATATTAACCAGTCTATCAACCACTACCACCCAAAGTCTCTGAAGCTGTTCCAAGTGTGATCCTTCAGCATTCTCTTGATTCTGGGTGAGTATTTCATACTGCCCAAGAAATCTCCTTTAGTCAGTTTCCTGCACCAAGACTGTTACAAAGGACTGAAAAACATAAAGGCAATTCTGTTGTGAGCATCAAATCATATGCTGGTATGTGTTCTTTTCATCCTTTAAAAATGATTAATTTTATAAGTATCATTATCTTTTATTCAATTAGAAAGATAATAATGTCTTTGATGCTGCAATATGGAAAGACATTAATATTGCTGCTTTATTACACACCACCTGTAGACTCATGGTATTTTGGTTTGATTTTTTTTTTTTTTTTGAGACAGGGTCTCACTTTGTACTTCAGGCTTGCCCTGAGCTCAGCCTCAAACTCACATCACAGCAATCCTCCTGCCTCTGCCTCCTGAGTGCTGGGATTACAGACGTGAACCACCATGCCCAGCACTGTGGTATGTGGCATTAATTCCTGCTGGGTGTGAGTTTCCACACCGAGGATTGTATGTGGTTACTGGAGATCAAACCCGGGTCCTTGTGTTGCAAGACAGGCGCTTGAACTACTGAACTAAGTCCCCAGCCCTAGATTCATGGTTTTAAAATGTACTTTTTATAAATAAGTCAAGATTTTGAGTCCATTAAGTGAATTGGTAAATGGTAAATTAAGAAGACTAAGGTAACATAACCAAACAAGCATGATTTCTCACTATTGTGTTTGAAAACTGTGAAATAAAACAAACTACTGAAAGCCAACTACTTTTGAAAGCCAACTACTGATATGTTTAGTGAGGACAAAACCCTGCTCCAAAATGAAACAAACCAAAAAGACAAAAATATAAATACATTCATTTTAAGGAGACAGATTCATTCATGCTGTTGGATTATATAGAGCTCCCTGTCCCTCAGAGTATAATACTCCCAACCAACAAATGAAAGACAAAATTATAAAAAGTTTTCACAGCCAAAACAGGATCACAGTGAGCTAAACAGAATATAATAGATGAAAAGTTTGGGATGTGGAAGCTATAAGTAATTTTGAAAATCTCAGTTCATTTATCTGTGATGAAAATTATAGTTTGAGATAAAATAAAGGACAATAACATCCTATCTCTCTTCGTTAAAATAGTTATTTGAAGAATATTTCCCTGAAACAGAAAAAGAAACCACCAATGAATCAGAGACCTTTTGATTCTTGATATGAACAAGAGATCTGACCTTCTAGCAGAGAGACAAAAGCACCAAAATTTCTACCACGACCAGTGCGCCTTACCATCTACTTGTGAAATTCTTAGAATCTCTCCCCATTAATAGCTGAGATTGCTAACAAGACTGAAGAAACTTTTAAATGGTACAACTTATATTGATAAAGAGAAAAAAATATGATTCCATGATAAAGGGAATATTTATTGACATTGAATCTGATATGCAGTGGACGGTACTTTTGATTATTTTAAAAACTTAATTGCAGTTTTGTACAACAGCAAATTACCCATTAGAAAATAACATGAGCTTAACTTCCCTTAGGGTTTATTTGTTGCTTTTTATGGTAACTTCATTTTTAAACATTAAACACACAGAAAAGAAAATTCACAAAAGTCGTTTGAAGTAAACAAGAGATCATAACAATTTTTTCACTATCCAGACAAAGATCTGTTTTGTGGACTGAAGTGACACAAACCCCATGACCACAAGTGGCTGATGGATGGGTGAGGATTTGAGCAAGATGCATTCCTGCACACTGTTCTCAGACTGTTGTTACTTTCTTCTCTAGGAAGCTCTGTTTGATATCGAAACAACAACTGTGAGCAAGGACTGATTAATTTAATTACATCTGTGATTTCTAAATTCATGAGTCATGATTCTCCTAGGAAATTTTAGTTCTGCCAAGTACAAATGATGGCAAAGTCCCAGTTGCCTTTACTTATAATATAAGCTCCTCTAGGAGTATGACTAATAATTTAATGCCCCTGAAGATAATTAAAATGCACAAAGTAAGGCCAAATCATGTTTGGGAAGTAAATGAATGACTTGCTGCCAAACTTACTACAAAGAAGAGATTTTGAGAAGTCATGTGTTGGCTGTTATTGCTCACAATTGTTTGTTCATCGGTGCAACTAAACATATCATTAAAAAAATAAATGATGTATCTTAGGGGAGTAGCAGTTCACATTGTTTTTCAGGCCCACACAAACAAACTGCACACTCTGTAAATTAAATTTAGATTGGTTGATCCACTGTACTTTCCTGAGTATATGAGAAGCATGTGGAAGACTGGGTCAGAACCAAACCTTCGCAATGAAATAGAACAAGCTTGACCATTTATAGTTCTGTGAACTCAAGCAATTTCTCAACCTAAAACAGTTTCTTCAATGGCAACATGAGGATAAGAATAATATATGTCTCACTACATATTTAAAAATTAAATGAGCTAAAGTATGGAAAGGACCAAGAAGCATACCTGGAAGAGATTAAATGCTTAATTAATGATAGTTTCTGGTCAATACACAATGCAACATTGTAGTGAATATTCAGAAAAACCAACCTGGAGTTCTCTCAAAACTTTTCCACCTAGTTTGAATATGAAAAGCTTTCAGACAAGTAAATAAAAATCCCAAAACACAGTGTAGAAGTAGAATTGCATAGCATAGGATATGTCTACTACATATGTCAGAGAAGAAAAAGATCAAAGAAGACAGAATGCAGAAAAATTAGATGAGGCAGAATGTGAAGCAGGCCATCAGGACCTACCCACTTCCAGACTGACTGATCACTGAGTACAGGCCACCACGTGAAAACAGTGGGATTGCAGGTGGTGACTGCACTGACACAATCCCTGAGAGGAGCTGACTCAAGGTGCCTGCATTTTGCCTGCCATCTCAGCACCTGAGGAAATCATGTCTCCATTCCAAAGGAGAACTCAATTAGTCCTACCACCAATATGACATTCTACCATAGTTCCTTTAAAACATCAAATATGGTTTCAGCTCATTTCCAGAAAAATCCTGTAAAACCCTCTTTCCTGATTTGTTCCCTCTGTAACATCTCATATGCACACATGCATGCTTTCTTCCCTCCCTGATTAATCAGTGATTCAAACTCAGCCCTGCTACTCTGGTGATATTGTGCTCTTTATGCATTTACTCCATAATCCGGATATTTTATAACAAAAATCTAAGAACACACTCTGCAGCATTACTTGTACTAGATGACATACGAGCATATTGAGGCAACTTTTGGCTGCCCAGCTGTTTCCGTAGTAGCCAGTTTGCTCCGCACTAACCTGCAGGAACTGGCTTCTGCTGTGTTGTGCCTCTCATGAGCAGCCTCTGGACTTCCTTGACACTGTGACATAGGAAACTGGCTTCTGTTCTTTTGTAAACAATGTGGGAGCACATTAGAGCTACCACTCCCCGGGGTCATTCCTGGACAAATAATAGTTGGGACATGATAAAAAAAAAGGTTCCCCATTATTGTGGACAGGTCTGAGGCACATTCTATAGGATTAATTGGGGGGACTTTGTGAAAGTCCCAGATGGCTACAGTAGGGAATGTGAGAACTTAGCCATGGATTGATTTGGCCTCTTCCTTGGTCTTCCTGTTACATGATTGAGAGATCGCTTTTCCAGATTTTCTATACATAATTTTTTTTGAGACAGGGTCTCACTTTCAATCTTAGCTGAAAGGCTGAGACGTGATAGGGGTCTTGCTTTCATAGTTCAGGCTGGCTAAGCTCATCCTTGAACTCACAGCAGTCCTCGGGCATCTGCTTCCCAAGTGCTGGGATTACAGGCATGAGCCACCCTGCCCAGAACTGTGGTATGCGGTACTGATTGCTGGTGGGCATGAGTTCACACCCAGCATTGCTGTATGAGTTACCAGGGATCAAACCTGGGCACTTGTATTTGCAAGGCAGGTCCCGGAACGACTAAGCTAAATCCCTGACCTTACACATAAATTCTTTTTTTTTTTTTTTTTTTTTTTTAGGTTTTTGGAGACAGGGTCTCACTTTGTGGTTCAGGCTGGCCCTGAGCTCAGCCTCAAACTCACATCACAATCCTCCTGCCTCTGCCTCCCGAGTGCTGGGATTACAGGCGTGAGCCACCACGCCCGGCACTGTGGTATGTGGTGCTGGTTGCTGCTGGGTGTGGGTCTCCACACCCAGTATTGTT